>JANHZU010010710.1:34552-54916 GCA_032468055.1 Acrochordus granulatus | reverse complement strand
AGAAAGGAGGATGGAGCAATCACAGCAGCACGAAGTACTGTCCTCCCTGAAGAAGACAAGTGATACATTTGGAATGAGTCGAAAGAACCAATTGTTTCCTCTCTCCAAATTTCTCCATCTGAAAAAATCAGGTAAACATGTTTCTCAAACACACTAAGTCCGACTTCAGTATAAATATGAACAGGATTTGACTGCAATTCTCTTATCAGGTTGAATATTTTAGTGTTATTTCCTCCCTGATTAATCACTTTGCTGGAAAGGAGTCATAAGAGAGAAATTATGAAAGAGATTATTTACAAGTGTCTTTATCCAGTATGATAATCAATTGGGTTTTCAGAGCCCATTGATTTAAGTACATGTTGATCAAGTTAGTTTGGGTAGCTGAATTCTTGGTTAATTTTAACCTTTGTTACTGTTTACGGTTATGGCTTAGTTTCTTGTGTCAAAAAATAACTAGCCGTATAACTACACATTAAACTAACTCTAAAGGGTGTGTCTGCTCAGTTCATTGCCTATGTTTATACAATGTGCTTAATCCAATTAAAAGTTGTGTGGCTGCATTTGCTACAACACCCTAAACTTGGGTAAAATTAATCTTGGGGCACAGTGGCCAAGCAGTTAAGACGCTGGGCTTGTTGGCTGGCAGCTTGGTAGTTCTAGACCCCAGCACCGCCACATAACAAGGTGAGCTCCCGTTACTTGGTCCAGCTTTTGCCAACCTAGCAGTTCAAAAGCATGTAAAAATGCAAGTAGATAAATAGGTATTACCTTTGATGGGAAGGTAACAGCATTCCGAGCTCCTTGGTGTATAGTCCTGCTGGCCACATGACCACGGAAGCATCTTCAGTGGCTCTTAGGCTATAAAAAAGAGATGAGCTCCATCCCCTGGAGTCGGCTACAACTGGCAGGGGAAACCTTTACCTTTTTAATCTTGGACAGATTTTTGTGTTGCAGAATAGTGCATTGCATGACTCACTTAGCCTCATTACAGTTCAGAGTACTACGTAAACCAGAAAATAGGTTCCATAACTAATAACCTGGGCAAACACCAGTGGCCCACAAAACAGCCAATTCCACTGTAATCTCACTTGTACAGGAATCCAGCTATGTCTTTCAAGTAAACAAGCCAAGAGGTGAAACTGAAACTGAGCCCAAGCAACTTCAGAAGGACCTCTTTAGGGAACTTAATTAGGGCCACCAGTTCTAGATTGTAAAAGATCAAGAGGCCACAAGAGGGCAGCAAAGATTTAGCTGGGTTCTATCTCTTTGCTACCATTTAGTGGTCAATATCTGGTATCCTGCTGGGGGGGAACAGCAGGCGCTCGCCCTGCTGCGCGGCAACGCTGGGTCTTAGCACCCAGGCAGATTTATAATGGGAAAGGCAGTTCCTCAGCTAACTCCTAACCCTATTGAAAGATTAAAGATTAACATTAGCTTTCTAAATTGTGTTCAGAAAGCAAAAGGCAATCACACCAGAGTAGATCTCAAAGGACAGGTATATGATACTTGTATCTTGCACTGGCTAGGAGCCTCGCTGACTCATTTCACACCACTTGTAGCACTCCAACAAGATGGGATGTCTGACCAGCTCAAGAATTCTTGCACAATAGCCATAGTTGCAGAAATGTGCTCCCTGTTACAAATATTTTTATTTTATCCTCTCAACAGCTCTCATTAGGCTGCAAGAAAAGCATTCTAAAAATATTCCAATGGTTGAACATAATAAACTGTGCCCCATTAAGACAGTTATTTTTTTAAAGTGCGGGCATAGGAACTCTAAATACATCTGTTTTTTTAAATTTTTACATTATGCATTATGTATGCATAAGTATTATTCTTTAAAAAATTCTGTATGAAAAGCAAATACCATGACAGAGTAGAGAATTAGACACGAATTGAGCAAAGCACTGCAATCATTTGAAACTGGCAAGGGAATCATGTCAAGTTCAAGATCTTCAGCAGCTAATTCTCAACAAAAGCACAGCAAGATTGGAATATTCTCTCCTGGAACCGGAAACCATCCTTTTTAGTTCGCCGTCCTCCATTCATTCATTGCCTTCCCTATAAAGAAGGGAATTAAAATTAAAAGCACGTGGTGATGCCCTTAAAATGCTCTGTACATAAGAGGAAGAAGAAAGTGAGCCTCCAACATTGTATTTCTTTGTTGGGTAAAAGGTATATAGATGTGCCTGATGGTAGCCAATTAGTGCTTAATCGTCTGTGCCATTTCTTGGCCTGTGTCAGCAAGAAGCAATGAACAATTCCCCAACCCCTTGCCACACTGTCTCCTGAAGATCTGCCATGTTGTATGAAAGTTGTTTCCTAGTTTCTCTGCTACACTCAACACAACAAACAGAAAGCTGTGGCAACATATTGAATTTTAGCAGCCAATTGGGGAATATGAATGTGAACTCATGTGCTCCATGAATGGTTTCTTGTGATCTGGGCTCTGCATAGCAGCAGTTGACATCTGCTGCTGGAGCTACATGAGATGGAAAGGATTTCCACACCAGCAACATGGAAAAAGTAAATATGTACTGCCTTGTTAAGCATTCCCCACTCTCAGAAGGCAAGAATTTCCAAGGGGAATGCTGTAAAATTAATGTTGTTCTTAAGTACAGTCCATTTTAGATAGCTGGTGTATTTGTAAAAGCTGCCACATTTACAAATGCATCAGCAGAGCATGCTGGAGGCAAACAAATAGCAGGCAGGATATTCATGAAATCATGCATCTAGATTTTCTGATGAAATTGTATTATATGATGCTTCATCAACTCAAATCTCTCTCCTCAAACTTGTCCTGATCATCTTTGTTTGTTTGTTTTTTTGCCCCAATACTCCCATTATTTACAGGATATATCTCTTCCATACTCTAACCAATATTCTATTCCTAAATCTGAAAAAAATGCCCATTTCCAAAGCACACTAGTAGATTTTGTTAAACTACCCAGTGGGAAAAGATCAGGCAGTTTTGATTATAACAGAATGATCAGATTGATAAAATTAATTTCCAGAATATGAATATACCCCACTAATCATTTGCAGTGGATATGTGGTCAGAACACTGATAAGTCATGTCTAGGGATACCTGGTTATTGCCACTTTGAGGAATGTGAGTATGGTGATCATCAGATGGAATGTTAAGCAAAATAAATGCTCTCATAAAATATAACTCACAACATAACTAACTTTAATAAATGAGGTTGCTTGTTAGGACAGCTGAGGATGGGAGTGACTGGAGATAAGAAACCAGATGATTAAAAGGGGAACGTTTCAGAAGACCTTGCAAGCTGTTACAACCTAGAGATTTATAGGGGATGTAACACTTAGCTCTCTGTAGATCTTAAGAATGTAGAGCACAGATAGCCCAATAATTGCTCCATGTAATGCATATGTTACAAGACGGATTGGGACAGCAAATGAGGGAGTGCATTTTCCTATAAAAATCATTGGGAATTGATGATTGGGGCTCTCAGCTGAGGGTCCTATTATTCTGGTACCACAATAAAAGCAATCAAATTCTACACCGTTTGTTTTGGGCATCAATTTGGCTTTGACACCAAGCTAATGACCCATTTTGGGGACAAGGTATTTTTACATGAAATACCTGCAGAAAGCTCTAATATGCTGGGCTCCCATCAGCCTGTTAGCAGGACCACCTATTTCCTTCCCCATCACTCTAGGGTTAAAAGTAGCACTTTGCAAGAACCCAGCCATTATATTTTGTAAACTACAATAAGATGGCTTGGATAAACCCAACACTTGTGGATTATTTCACAAATCATAGTTAAAGCAAACCATGACTTCTGTCAGGCACGAACAACCAGACCCATACGTAGAGAGTTCAAATCCAGAAACTTTATTGCAATCTGCATATTCCACAGGAATTTCTGCAGACTGGTTGCTCCATCCTGGGAAAGACTAGATAAGCCTCAAGGCATGCGGGGAGGGGCAAACCTTGCTCTCTTATGTTCACATAACAATTCCAGACTAATTTCCTGCTTGAGCCTCCCTCCCTATAGTGAAAGCTACTCTCCAACAGATTCTTAACAATTATGAATTTAGCCAGTCTGGGTATACAACAAGAATCAGACTCTGGAAGCTTCTCATGATATCAGTGGGGTTTTAAATAGGTTCCTTCTGCTCATACTGTGTCTTCAGAGAGTTGCCAATGATTTAGGCCAGCCCATCATTTTTTATCTCCAGTTATTTTCAGCTGAACATCCAAATGCATACAAACACATCTCCTTTCCTACATCTTATCATTAGTATGCTTGTGGTATTTAAGCTCTGCCCAAACAGGCAATAGAAATGAAATGGAAATGTAAGGCACTAGAAGGGAGGGCTGGTGAAATCACATTTTCAGTGCCGCTGTTTAATGACTTTGCAGGTAGAAATGAACTAGCTGTGAGTTAGCTTTTGCCCTTGTGTTATGGAAAAGAAAGCTTTAAAGAAGCAGATGATAATTAAAATTGCAGCATGTACTTTGGATGTATATTGAAAAGATGGATTTCATTGTTAATTGACTGGCTTTCTTTAAGTCATCTAAAATGCCATAGAAATAATGTAAACTGAAAGTTTTAAATTAAGAAGGAAATAAAAAAAGAAAAAGTCAGATACATTAAATCCATTTCCTTAATTAATACCATATCTGTTTTGATCCTGAGCATCAAGGTTGGAAAACTAAAACACCAGCTTTGCAGTCTCAAATTTTGCCTTGTGATTATGCAGTGAGAGAGAACACACATTATACTAAGCCATAATGTGATTTATTTTATTATGGTTTGGGGTAATGCACACACCAAGTTTATGGCTTATAAACCGTGGTTTATAGCAGAAACATGAACATTTTTCTGGGCTTAAAAGCCACACTGAGTCCGACATACTAGAGATGCATTTCAAAAGGTAGTTGCTTGACCATATCAAAAACTAAAGCTGACCTAATTTTTTTTTATTTACAGTTCATTAAAATCAATGGGGTCCAGGTGTATCAAATCAGGGAAGGAAGCTCTCTACATAGCACAGGATCCAATGGGCAAAAGGTGTCAGTTGCCCAAAATGCACTCTAAGCGGTGTTGTTAATTGCCTAGAATGCACCCATAACAAGGAGTGAGTTTAGAATACTTCGTATTGTTAAAGAAACTGACTGCCCAGTTCGAAAGATTCCAAGATTAGTCTATAGTCACGCTTAAGGGGGAAAAACTAATGTGATGTCATTTTACCCTCTGGTCTGGAAAAGAGGACCTTTATCCTGCAAAAGGAGCTGCTTAAGCACTGCAATAGAGCCTTTGGGAAAGTTCTAATGACCCACACATTAGGGTAGGATTTTATAGGTTGATCACAGCATGTGACCCCAAACTATGTTTTTTGCTTTACAGTCATTATTTATGATATCCATTTAACATATAGATTTTTTGATGACCACTCATTGTTTGTGCAAGAGATGTTAATAATTTGCTCCCAGTCACTCCAGAATCAATCATTTCTCTTCCAAAGACGGGATTTAGGTTGATTTATGGGGATTTTTTCAATCCTAAATGATACACAAATATTATTAGCTGATTTTTGTGTAACTATATCTTTTGAGGAATTCACAAAACATCCAGACTGAGACACAGTTATTGTTCAAGTGAATACAAGACTGCTCCCAAACCGAGTGCTCTGCTGTAGTGCTACCAAGCCAGAGCAGTCTTTCCCAATCTTATTATCTATGTCCATGTTTGTGTGAAAGAGACGGAAGAAAACACAGAAGGAAGATCAACTGAAAACATTGCCATCCGTACCTCTTGTCAGATGCTGCCTTTGAAGCATGGCCAATGGCCAACAAAAGCCCTCTCTACTCTCATCCTAAAGTCCATGTCCTGAAAAACATTGCTGTCCTTTACCCTTGCTCAGCTTCTTCTTGAGAAGGGATGGTCCTAAAGTGGATCCCTTCCCCCCTATTGAGAGAAAATGTGTGCAATCCTCCTTTTTCAGAGCATCTGGAATGAGTGACATGTAACTATTTACAGACCTTGATTATGAGGCCAAGACTCAGGTTGGAAGTTGCTTGGACTCTTGGGGAGGGAAGAGGTCTATCTCAAGAAAGAACGATTGGTAATGGGAGGGGATAAAGCTTCTGCTGGAATCACCCTGTTTATCTGAGCTCTGTTTTTTCTGTCACAGATCTTAATTCCCTTCGGCTGTGGAGTATGTAGTTGGATAATTGGTCAACCTCAGCAGGAACCAACACCTGAAGGAAGTGAGCAGGAGAAGCCCCCTGAAGACTTGTCCCTTAAAGGCCTTCCAGGCTGAATCTTCAGGAAGCTTTCATTGTCAAAAGACACAATATGTTTGGGATAAACTTTAGAATTATTGGATTCAGGCCTCAGCCCCAAAAGAAGACAGCCATTTCCAGATGCAGGAACAGCTGGCTGATGTTGCCGAAGAAGGGCAAGTATTTGAAATACTGGTAGAAACTCAATAGGTGACTTTCCTCAGCTGTTAATGCTTCAGAAGAAATGGCAGACATAGAAAGAAGGCAGAAAGACTTATCATGGAACTTGGGGCAAATGTATCTTTTCAGCTGCGCATCATGTATTCTGTATGGCTGTATCAGCATGTCATGTATTTTCACATCCATCACTGATTTTCTGATTTTTGGGATTTGTTGCTTTGCAATTGGGTATCTGTACTGTCTTTTCCACTTAGGTTTTGTTACAGAAAAAAAAGCATATCTCTACATATTGGTGACGGGGAAAAATTGGGATGGCATATTCCCAGATTTCTATATATTTGATCCATGTACCTCAGTCTTTCTTTCCTATTCATACTCATCTCCCCCACTTATTTCCAAATCAAAACAGCTGCCAACAGGTATATAGTCATCCTTTTGAATGAACACCTTTTTTTCGAATACTGAATGATGAAACATACAAAAAAATCATTTTGGATCAGCATTTCTCAATTTTTTAATTGCTCAAAATGAGCTACTTGCAAAGGGAGTTGTTTACTGTATTTACATGCCACCCTTCTATCAAAAGGACACTCATGATGTCATCTGAAGCAGAATAATGGGGACAAGAACTATTCTTCCAGAGTAGTGGTCCAAATAGTACCAGCTGGATATAGAGGTGAACTGGGACATTTTTTAGATGTTTTAAATCTCCAGGAAACTAAAAAGTTATGATGGCACAGAAAAAAGTGGGGCCAAACCTTTCAGCTTGTCTAGAGTCTTCAAGAGTTGGAATGTTGCCATGTACTTTAGTAAGTAGAAATATTGTGGTTCAGATTATGATGTTTCCTAGGAAATTTTTCTTGCACTATCTGATAGGGGTACTCCAGCAAGCAGCCAAATGGTTATCAGGAAATTGGATAAAACTTGTGTGTTATGAGGTACCCTTTCCTATACGAGAAGGTTGGCAATTGTTTTATTTCCTTATTCTTCTTAGAATCAGGATTATCATATGGTTGTATAA
Organism: Acrochordus granulatus; assembly: GCA_032468055.1. Classification (NCBI taxonomy): domain Eukaryota; kingdom Metazoa; phylum Chordata; class Lepidosauria; order Squamata; family Acrochordidae; genus Acrochordus; species Acrochordus granulatus. The sequence goes on along the minus strand of JANHZU010010710.1, from coordinate 47,459 downwards.
GAAGAGTCTGCTTAATGTTGAATTCTTCATTGCAAGCAAGTTACCCAAATCTCTCCATATAGCCACAACCATCATTTCAATCCCTTTCAGCATGATCAATATTATGTAATACCCAGAAAAAGAATAAGAGTAGCCAACAAAATATTTTAAGGGAAAAAATGGAAGGAAATCTAATTAAATCTAGTTTACATCAACATTATTAACTAAATCCTCCTCCAAACATTGCTAGCTTCTACTACATTCACACATGTATTTTTTAAACTTCTTCGTTCTTTCTTTTTAGGATGTCAATAAGTCTTCCTTTTTCTCATTCTCTCTGTTAATTGTTGCAGCCAGTAAATGAGCTCTCAGGAAATAGATTGAAATGTTTCTCTTTGGAAGTTCTACTTGTGAGCTAGCAATCTATTGAGAGATTGTTTTATAAGACCCCACTGATTTGAAGGAGATCCCACAACTTTTCTTTTCCAGATCAAAGAAATGGCATAATGTTACTGCTGAAGTAGGGTCACTGACTTCCTCCCACTCCTGTTTTTTTACAAGCGTATTCTGCATAGGATAAAGTTAGTTTTCAGTTCTCTATATGTGCAGCAAATAATAAAAATGAGAGATGTTCTACATCTATATCCATTATGCTATTCCCATTCAGATAACCAATATTATACAAATGTTTATGTATATTCCCCTTAATCCAGGTCATGTATTGTAGCAAAACTAAAAAAATGTGCAAACCTTCTTAAAAAGAAACTGGGCTTTTATTTTAGATGTTACACAGAAACGTTTCAACTCCCATCCAGGAATCTTCCTCAGTCTCATATGAAAAAAATGTGAGCATGTGACCATTCCATACGTTGCAGGAATATCAGAGATTTTCAATAAGCATAACATTAGGGTTCAGTTCAAACCAAGGAATACACTGAAACAGAAATTAGTACATCCTAAAAACAAGACTCCCAAGCACAGACAGATGTCATTTATGCCATTCAATCCTGTTCAAAATTTTACAACTGTTATATAAAATATTGCATCAGCATAATTTTTCAGAAACATTGGCAGTTCATTCATATCTTAAAGAACATGGACATTCTATTCAATACTGCAGATTCCAAATTCTTGATAAAGAAATCAACTGGCTTTTGAGAGGAATAAAAGAAAGAATATACAATAAAACATTAAATCTTTCGATCAACAGGGGGGCAGGGACAAGATTTCAATTGTGTTCTGTTTATAACTCAGTTTTGGCATGTTTGCAGAAAAACCTTTTAGCAGAACCTGAAGTGATTAAGCTGAAACCTTGTGGCTATCTTCTCTCAAAATCTTTATCACTGTTAAGCTTTTGCTTCAGCTTGTAATGTAGAACAGAGTATCCTGTTTCACAATTCCTTGTCCCTTTTGAGAAATGTGTATATATTCCTTACCACTTTTTTCTTTTTTCCATATGAGACTGAGAAAGACTTCTGGATGGGGGTTGAAACATTTCTCTGCAACATCTAAAAATAAAACTTCAGTTGCTTTTTAAGAAAGTTTGCAAAAATTTTTGCAATTTTGCTACAATATTATACAAGGAACAGAAAAAGAGTAAGAAATTGTACTTCAGAGGAATTAAAATGAATAATTAAATTAAATTTAAATTAAATTATTTAATTAAAATTGAAGAAATTAATATGAAGAACACTTACAAAATCTAGCATGTATTTACAGAAATCACTATACTTCTCTTTACTATCTTTGCAAAACATTTTTGTTTCTGCCACTTCCCTGTGCCAATTTTTGCTCTTTAAACTTTTATTTTATTTCATAAACTTCATCCAAAACTTTGTCTTCCTCTTGATTTTTTCTTTCTTCGCATATTTGATTAGCAATTTGAGTCTCATTCATTCTCTCTCTATTATCAAATTACCTTAATGTACTTTTCTTGCATTGGTCACAGACTTTCTATTCAATCCACATTCATTAAGCATCTTGTTTTCTCACAACGTATTCCTCCATTCCTACTTCATTCAACTACAGTGTTTCTGTAGTTCTCTTGGCACCTGACACAGTGGGATAAACCAGTCTTTTATGCACACCTATTTCAACTTACTTTTCTTTCCTTTTTACCAATATTTGTTATTTGCAGCAGATTAACATATTCAGAGTATTTGTGTCCTTAAAATTTTTCTGTCCACTTCCCCTCTTTCATAAATATTCTCACCTGTACACAAATTAATCTGCTTGCTTTAATTTTTGGTGTCATTTACAGTACTTGCAATAATCTACTCCATTACCCCATCAAATGAACAAGCTTGGTCCCCGATATGCTGAAGGGCAAGTTCACACTCCTTGTGCATCATATGGTCTACTGTTCAATTTCTCAGCCAATAACATGGTATCATCTGCATAAACATTCATGTCCCTAAACCGTACACCTCTGGTGCCATAAGAGTATGAATTACTCTTCTGCTCCAAGGAAGGCCACAACTGGTGCACCAGCACAAACTGTTCCTCCTTCCAAAGTAAGTAGGAAACATTGTATTCTGGCAAGTAATGGTCCTTTGTCAGTGCTGTGGCATCAGTAGCTTCAGTTTCAAACATCTATCTCCATAATAGCAAGTTAATTCTCAAAGGCCCCTATTAAAAGTATTGTTTTAACAGCTTTTCAAAAGGATAGGTGCTATCTGAACTTGAGGAGCAGGATAAGCTATTTCATAAAAGAGGGTAGCCATAGAGTGACACTCTCTCCAAGACCCTACCTTCTCATCTTATCCCATGTGGATATAAGGCAATTAACATCCTGACTTAGGATGAGAATGGGCAGGGTCCTTATCAGGGAAATGCTCCTAGAAGTCTCTGGAACTAAGCAAATGGAGGACATTAAAAAACCAGCACTTTGAATCGTATCTGAAGAACTGTCAAAGCCCGGTATAATACAATACAGGTTAATGTGGCTGTAATTGGCTACTACATTTTGCATCAGTTGCCATTGTTAAAGTGCCTTCAAAAGCAACTCTACATAAAATATTTTGCAGTGAGGATGGGGGGTGCTAAAAGGCTGAACTACTCACCATCTGCTATGCATCGTGTCATCTGTTCTAGTGAACTCACTGCCTCTTAGGAGAATGCCTCTGCATTCCCGTAGGAATTTTATTTGCTAGACATTTTGTTTCTGTGCTTATTGCTCACCATATTACAACTCTAATCAGAAAAAAATTCTCCCAGAACTCAAACTGGAAAGAATGGTAGTTAAGGGCCCCAAAGAGATAACTGGATTCCTGTATATAGACCATTTTTTTCTCCTGTGTATTCCTGTGTTTTGTCACATACTATGAAGTCTTTCATGTGAACATTGTGGTCCACAACAGCATTTAGGAAACCAGCCAAGATTCTATAAAGTTCCTCCCTCCCAAATTCTGAATTTGGTTTTACCTAGAATAATCTGATGCAAAGAAGTTAAAAATACTGTGTCACGATTCCTCACATATTCATTTTTCATTAGCCTCAATCAATTCAGAGAAGAAAAAGGATTATGAGTGTGAGGTGTGAAGGATCAGGCTCAGTCAGTGCTAACAGGCTTATTAATGCTACAAAGTCACAAGAATTTCTCCAATTGCCTGCCAAACACCTGCACTCCCCAGATAAGGCTAATGGTCCTCACAAGGGGTTGGACATTTGGCATTGGTGTATGCATAGCGACTCATGGTTGATCCCTCTCTTACCTCTTTGCAGTGCACTTCCTTCTCCTACACGCACCCATCCTGTATGGTTTTTAATGTTGTTAGCTGCCGAGAGTCTCCAGATTTTGGCAGCATACAAATTTAATAAATAAATCCTGTAATCTAGGATGATTTGAGAGGGCCATGTTATTTTCACATACTTTATTCTCTTTTTCATATGTTCCTGAAGCAGAGGACAATTCAACTTCCTGACTATGTACTTCTTTCTCCCTACAGGGTTGTGTTCAATTGTTACAGAGATATTTCTGCAACAGCATCTTGTCCTGCAGAGCTGCCAAAATTATCTGTTCTTTGAGAAAACTAATAAAGAGATGGGCATGTTGGTGCAAACATTTGAGAACCAGTTTGGTCTAGGGGTTAAGGCACCAGAATAGAAATCAGGAGACCATGAGCTCTAGCCCCACCTTAGTCATGAAAGCTAGCTGTGACTTTGGGCCAATCACTCACTCTCAACCCACAATGTCAGCTCAGACAACAAGCCAATCAATCATTCCTGTGCCAGCCAATTGATCAACACTTGATTGATCCAAAAAAACAGATCTTGCATTTACAGGAAACAGTTAGGAAGAAAGAAAAGTAAATGCAAGTAATTATCACTTAATAACTAACAGGTTTTCATTTTAATTCTCACATAACCATTTTAAACTGGAGCTAGAAAAATAAAGAAGCAGTGATAGCTTAGGGTGTTGCCATTGCTGCTTTGAAGAAGAAATATAAGCAGCCACATCTAGCCAGTATAAACAACAACTAGCCATTAAGATACAAGAAAAGGCTTCTTTAGACACAGGATCATGGGAAAGTTCCTACTGCCTGAGAAAATAAACTCTGGGCAACACACTGCTAGCAGGAAATGCTTTCAGCTTTGTGTGGAATGGATAAAACCTCAGTCAGTAAAACTCCAAACATAATAACATGCCCTCTAATTAACTGTATTTAAGTGTGTCTGTATAATTTTAAATTCCATACAGATACGTCCGTGAATCCAATGGTGAATGAACTTTTTCACTGCATTGAATGCCAATTTTCAAATCTTCATTGCTTTGGATAGTATCTGTGAAAAAACATCAGGATTGTGGAAGCCTTTGTCAACCCTTGAAAGTTATTTAGATTAGGGAACAGACTCCACAAGAAGACGAGACTTCAGTTTTATTGAGATAGGTTATATCAACAGAATATTGCAAGTCTGATTGTGTTCTTCTTTCTCTTCTTCTTATACCTCATGTGAATCATGGGGAGTCAACCTGAGTCTCTTTCCAATACTACTTCCTTCCAAGGACTCAAAGTAACCTTCTGCCCTTTCTGGCTTTGTGATGGCTTCGGAACATTTCCCTCAAAGCCATCTCCATGGATCTCTACAACACTATGTGAAGTGAGATTTGGGGCAATGATGAAAAGTATTCTGCAAATATTTTGTTACCTGAAATAGAAAATACAAATAGCACCTAATCTAAGAGGCATGGGAAACTAGGTTTCCCCAACTTGGTGCTCTTCAAATATGTTGGATGTTCCTTTTCTGTTTTTCATAATATCTGAAAATGATGGAATTTGATATTTGAAGAGTATCATGCTCAGAAAAGTTGATCTAGAATTTTCAGTTGTAAAACTGCACTGAGATGTATTAGAGCAAGAGAAAGAACAATAAAGGACCTAGTTATCAAGAAGTGACAAAAATGTATTTTTCTGTTTAGCAAGAGCAAAAAGAGGAAGGGGGTAAGTTTGAGTCCACAAAATACAATTCAAATCTTATGCCGTCTAGTGGCTGAATTTCATGATGACATTATCCATATGACTGTTCTCTTTTATTTAAATTAATAGCATTGCCATTGAAATTATTTATTCATGTAATCACTCATTTTAAAATCTGAAAGGCCTCCAAAAATCAAAATGAGATTATGTAATCACCAGAAGGTTTTCACAGTAGATTTGCCAAAGTTAAAGTTAAAGTTGAGGGCCCTCAACCAGCTTGGATTTTTATTGTTGGACAAGTTGTTGATGGCTGTTTTGACCCCACAGTAACAATAGTAGCTATTGCAAGCATACAGATAAGCAAGAGATAGGACACACACCTATAACAACTGCACAACACTACAATAATTACTTTACTATGAGCAGAAAGAGGTTTTGGTGTGAAAATGTTCAAGTTTTGGGGAAGAAGAAATTTTGGCATGCTTTCGACCTTTGGTGCAAATTGATTACGCTGGCATAAATTATTGGCATAAATTACATAACAGATTTTTTTGCATAAAACAAATTCTTGGGTGAAAATTTATCAGTTATATAACTGGAAATAAGGTGAGGGAAATCTGTAGAGTTCCACATTTATATCAGTGTAGAGTGTTCCATATTAAAGTCACAGCAACCTTGGCCAACAGGCTGAGTTTCTGGGAATTGCCACTCTTGCAACATCCTTTGCCAGGACTGAATGTGATAATTTGGTTTATTTCATAGCCAACAAAAATACAGTGTGAGAGGACAGAGTAAATTTAGCAAGAATCTAGGACAATTCTAGGACAGAGTAAATTTAGCAAGAATCTGGAAAAATTATTCAGTAAGTTCAGTTGTTCAGAGCTGGATTCTTCATCACTCAGTGCTATCTATTATACCAGTCCAGCCAAACTTCCCATCTTTTCTGCAGTAGGGTTTTTATCCCAAGAAATGTCATGGTTTAAAATAGGCATAAGTGATTGATTCTCTCCCTGGGACTGCTGTGGGGAAAAAAAAAAACAGCTTCAGCAAACAGTGAAGGTAAGTTGCCTAGTGTAAAATGAATGCCAGTTTGTAATAGATAAATTCTATCCAAAAATAAACGTTAAACCAAAATCCAAAGGACCACATATCACTTATCATAATATCATCATCATGAGAGACCTTCAGCTTCTGCTTCATCAGCACCATCTCATCTTCTTTTTCCAACTTCTTTCTGATGTAGTTCTATTAAAGATGAATTAAAAAATGGCCACTCCCTTTAAATGGACAAGAAAGTACTTGCATTCAAGCACAATTTAGCCTTTATATTCACTGGTGAAAACAACTGGTTTCAAAGTAGAAACAGATCTGGAGAGAGAGCATCTCAGAGCTATTTATACTGTACATCTCTGTAAATAAAAGACTGCAAAGAGACATCCTTGTCATTTGTGGTCAGGGAGATATTTGAAATTTTAAGGGAATTTTAAGGTTTATTTTATCTGAAATGTCTCCATTCACAAATGAGCTATTTACAAAACATCCCTTTCCTAGCAACAGCCAGATAAACTGATAAAGAGACAAGAGGTGGCTTCCCCCTTCCCAAAAATCAATTTTTCAAAACTATAAATACAGCACCATCCCATCCAGAAAAGAACTGAGCAGAGGAGTCAGAAAATAATAATTTGCAGTAGTGGAGAAGTTGTGAAGCTCAGTGATAAGATGTTGGGATCCTGGTTTTGCAGAGCTGCAAGAAGAAAACCAGGTTCACTGAACCCCAAGATCCCTGTTACAATTTGGCCAAGAAATTATAGCCAAGTGACGGGTGGTGTCTGAGGCTCAAGCATTAATTCACAGATTTGCCCATATGAAACCCAATAGTGTGTCCATTTGAGCCGATGCTTAGAGGAGCACCTCACATCCTCATGTCCTTGAAGGAAAGCATAATGGGAAGTAAAGTCTCCCAGTGAAAACCATTCATCTGTTTCTTTGCCTTTGTCTTGTCCAGATGTTTTTCTACTTCCTAGTCTAGTCCTCATCTCTGTTTCCTGGTTGTCTCCCATGCAAGTGTTATTCAAGCTCCAGACTGCTGAGCTTCCAAGTCCAAACCAGATCACAGCCAGGGACTATTAACTCTAGGATCCTCCCCAGTTAAAACACAACCACATTAGAAATTAATAGGAGGGAAGGGAGCCTAACAAATGCCAAAGGGAGTGTCTGTGGGTACATATTGCTTCCCACTGAGAACTGCAGTACTGAAGGCTTACTTCTTTTTTTCCATGAAAATAAATCTGGACATTTTGAGAATGCGATATTTAAGGTAGGGATTTACAAGAACACTGGTAAGAACAAATTTGGACACCTCATTCCCAGCAGATCTATGTTAGGAAGAGATGAAGTCTGATAGACTTACTTCTTCACTTTAAAAAAAATCTCCTGTGGTGCATATGGATTAGACTTTATTCTATGATTATTCCAAGAAAGGCTGTAAAAAGTATCATCTGACTGAAAGACCTAAATGCTTGTGGGCATAGGATGTTTAAATGCTAAAGAATAGTAACAGAAGACATCTCCCAGAGGATCACATACAATGGAGAATGTAAGTCTGATTTATCTTCCTAAAAGATCTGCTGAATTGTCTCCCAATAAAGTCAGAAACAGAGCAAATTTCACCAAGGTGTATATCACCTTGGGTAAGTTTTTCTGAGCATGACTGTTAGTCTCCCTTGTTGTGTTCTTTCTTTCTCTTTGACATCCGTATTCTAGACAAGTGCTTTTCATCTTCCAAAAATCGACACATAAACACATATTTATTGATATATACGTAACCAGGTAGCTAAAGACTCATTGGCTGTATTTATTCAACACGCTGATTTAGTCTGTTATGCATGAAAGAGAGTGTAAGTTGTGAAAACCCAGCCCATTTGATGGTCCACAATTCAGCATACCATGCGAATGCAGAAAAAGAGTTAATTCCGCAACCATCTGGAAAGTAACAAGGGGAAGGGAATACACTCCGTGACTTTATTTCTTATTATAAACAGTTCTACGACTGTCTTAAGAGGAAGCTAGAAATCATATCCTGACAGGCTACAGTGTGCAGCATAAGGAATTTAACACTTTTTCCTGGTGCTGGCAGAATGCATGATGTGAGAGGCAGATGAGGGTCTGTTGAGAGGGTGAAGACTAGGATTTGGGGGTTCTTCTCCCTGTTTCGGCAAAGGACTTGGGTTCATGCAGAGAAAGAGCTGGACGTTTGTTTTGGGCACAGAAGTAACAAGCACGCAGGTAAGACAGCGGTACATTGAATGGACTGAGAGGACACACTTTCCCAAGTTATACAGAAGTCTTTCTCCAGCAGTTGCCAATTCTCATCTGTATATAGAACAAAGTTACTTATTAATTGTTTTTATTCCTTTTGCCTTTTGGCTTGGAGAAGCTTAGTGTACAAGGGAAAGTACATCTATGCAGAGAATAATCTATTCTGTTTATAAATGTTGGGGAAGGGGCTCTGTGTAGCTGTTTAATCTTCACAACAAAGTGGAAGAGAGTAAACTGAAACAAGTCAGTAGGGAATTGGCTTTCCATATCCAACCTGATGCTGGACACATATCAACCCTCATATGCGTCCTTTGCTGGGCTTCCTACCATGCCATTGCTCATAGGGTGTTGCCTTGTGACCTTGGTGGCAGATTGGTGGCAGTGTTGACTGTTGCTACCTCATTCTATTCATCATATTCAGGCAGAATTCTCTGTTCAGAAGTAGGAGTCCAAATAACAGTGAAATGTTGAAATGATACCAACATTTCTACCTGAGTCAGGAAGAATCTGCCTGTCTGCATCTTGCAGAACAGGGGATGGAGGGCAGACTGAGAAACCCTCTTTCAGGAGAAATCAAGGGGCGAGTTGGGTGGCAATAAATTTATAAATAAATAAAGGGGAGGGAGCCAGGAATCAGACCTTCTCAATGGCAGACTTCTCACTGGGTATAGCTACCTACTCATGCACCCCAATCACATTCTTGTGCAGCTACGTTGTCCTTTCTAATAGCGCTCAAGACATTTCCTTCAGGGCTTTGGAGCACAGAATGCAACTTAAATGGATACAACCAATCCAGACAGGAATATCTTGGGGCCAATATAATGAGTTTTATTTGGATGATTTCTATATTTGTTTTATTTTACTGTGAGCTACCTAGATGGCTAGGAAGAAGCAGGGTATAAGTTATTGGACATCAAAAAATTTGTTTGTGTCTTTGTGGTCTAATCTGTGTGGTTGCTAAAGTTAAAAACAACTTGCTGGTACATAATAATTACTTAAATAAGTAAATTTCCCAGGTCCAGGAATTCTGGGTTTAGTTAAAATTTGGTTAGTTCATTTATAAATACATGAAATGGAACATCTCATACAGATAAATTTAATAAATTGTTATTATTCTCTGTTCACAACAATGTGAAGTCACAGCTGCCAGCTCTTTAGCTGATGTTGACCTTCATGCATATAAATTTCTTCTCGAGAATCTGGAGGTTGTAATGTATCAGCATAGTTATGTACAGAACCAAGCAGTGTGGCCTTTTTCAACTGACAGATGGGAATTTTGTCAATGTGCAGATCATTATTATTATCAATTTTTTAAAAGACTTCGTACTGAATCTTGTTTAAAATGATGTTGACAATACTACTATAATAGTAGTCCTCAATGTATGACCATTATTGAGCCCAGAATTATGGACATAAGTCATGGTGGTCATTAAGAGGGACACTGTGTGACTGTGCCCAATTTTATGATATTTTTTGCAGCTGTTGTTAAGCGAACGCCAGAATTACTGCAAACATAAATGTGGCAATTATTAAACAAACCCATTATATCCAACGGGCATGTTTTGGCAAATACTGGAAGTAAATGCAGTTTGCAGCAAAATGACAATCTGAAATGCTTTATAGGAATAGTATGACTTTTTAAAAACTTTTTATCCCTTTATCAAAACACATGTTTCTGTGTGGGCTCACAAGTACTCTCTTCTGTGCTTTACAAGCAAAATCTGATTATTTTATTGCAATTTTATTCATGTTCCTCAGAAATGCATACAATTGTATTTAGTCATTCTTTCTCTCAAATAAGTATGTTTAGGATTGCAGTGTTGATCTGAAACAAGATGAGACTTGAGACCATAATGTTCTGCTTTCCATCCTGATTAAGCTTTTTTTAAAAAAATACCACGTTAAAGTTTATATCACATACTTAATACCACACTTTTTTCTGGACTTTTTAAAGTCAGATGGACTGTACATCATGCCAGATTTTCTTCTCTCATAGAACTTTATATTAAAACAAGCATCTCTATAAAATTAGATTCTCAGGTTTCACATTTTTAATTCAAGTTTCAAATCCTTGTGGTTAAGAGTTTGGAAATATGCAAAATATAAGTCAGAAGCCAAAGGCTGAAGAAAATATTGTAGAAAGCTGTGTTTCTTAAATTTTCTTCTCTTAGAACTCTTTCCCACTTTTAGAAATTCTGGGGGATGCCAAAAGAGCTTTTGTTCATATGGGTTACATTTATCATATTAAAAGTTAAAACTGACACATCTGCTGCCACTACCATTTCTCATGATTGTTTGATAGGATTTTAATTTTTGTATTATTTTTCAACATTGGCAAATAATTCTGATTTTGCAGACCTCTGAGAGAGTCTTGGGGACCCCCAAGGGTCGTAGGACCACACTTTAACAAACATTGGTCAGATTGTTCCTAAGGCTAAATAGTGTAATATACTGTAAAATGCATCTTCTTCTTTAATATGTAAGATACCCTTTTTGTGCAAATAGTATCAACTAAAGGACAACTGACTGTGGGAAGCGGAGAGAAGAGATGTACTGCGGTAGGGCTGGAATTTTGCTCCTGTGCAGTCGTCTTGAAAGAGGGCAAAAATCCTTCTCTGATATTTGGATGGAAGAATATTGGTTAGTGGCACCAATGGCCATTTTTTCCTCTAAGCAAATATGGGTTTCAGAGAAAGTATTTTCCTCAGGAAGATATGTTCACATTCTGTTTAATCAGATGTGATCAGTCCCTCCTCAGTTGATGCTTAAAAAATGGAAGGTGACTTACATTAAATGCAAATACCTATTTTTGGTTCTTATGCTAAGGTAAAGGTAAAGGTTTCCCCTTTCATTTGTGTCTGACCCTAAGGGGCAGTGCTCTCCGTCTCATAGTCAAAGAGCATCCAAAGATGCTTCTGTGGTCATGTGGCTGGCATAACTGTACGCACAAAACACTGTTACCTTTCCGCTGAATGAGGCTCTACCTATTTACCTACTTGGATTTTTACATGCTTTCAAACTGCTAGGTTGGCAGGAGCTGGGGCAAGTAACAGGAGCTCACCCCATTACACAGCGGCACTTGGGTCTCAAACTCAGGCTGCCAATCTTCTGGCCAACAGGCCCAGCTGTTGCAACGCAGTGCTATGTATGGCTAACTAAATGTGGCTTACTTCAGAAGGCAAGCACATAGGATGACAGCTGTAACTGGCTTGCATCTGATCTCTTGCAAGGCATACAGTATCTTGGAAAGAAACAAAATGAATTGCTTGAAATGAAATTAACTTGGCAAATGAGAGATTCCCACTGGTCCTTATTTGTTAATAACTACTATTTAGTTTTGCAAGGACCATATATTCTTTTAACCCATTTAATAGCTACAAGGACTTCCTTACAAGAATTGCAAGAATCTCATCTTTTTGCAAGAATCTCATCTTTTAACCCATTCAGACTTACTCGGTAGTTTCTGACAGAGATTGCAAGAAGGCATAATGATTTCTGATCCTTTCTCAATTGACTTGTCTGAAAATTAGCCATGTTGGTTGGTTCCAGCCCTCCCACTGCTAACAATAAAAATTGTACTCATAGCTATTTTAATCTCTTCTCTTGAAAGCCAGCATGAGAACAGACACAAGGAGAAGGGGGGCGGGAGGTAAAGAAGCAGTGATAAAACCCAGATGGAGCTGCCCAAGAGGCCTGGGAGTGGACACTCTGTTTACACAGGCACTAGGAGCCTCATCTATCCAGGGTTTATCTCTTGCTCTCCTTCCCCCTCATGTCCCATTAACCCCAATGCTAATCCAAATCTAAACTAGTTATTTGCCAGTCCTGAAGTTTGTATGATGGAAACGCCCTTCACGGTTTCTGTCTTGGTTGCTTCTCACTTGCCACAGAGGAATGTCGGAGGCATTTAGCCATCTCACATGCGTGAGACTTATATCAGTTTTGTTTTCAAGTGGTTCCAAATGCTGACATGTAAACGTGGAGTCTTCTGAGTTATGACCATGAACAAGCCCAAGGGAAGCCGTGAAATAAGTTCTGTATCATTTGTGAAAACAGGTGGCTTTATTTTTTGCAATCTTTATTGCTAAGGCTTTCTTGGGTTTGACACTGTCATGCTCTGCTTTGTAGGTCTTCCAGGAAGACGGCTTGTTTCCAATCCACCCTGCTGGCAGCTTCTGCCCTGTTTCCCACAA
>JANHZU010010709.1:485076-502521 GCA_032468055.1 Acrochordus granulatus | reverse complement strand
TCTGGCTTGTGATTCATCCAGCCTGGCATTTCGCATGATGTGCTCTGCATATAAGTTAAATAAGCAGGGTGACAATACAGCCTTGTTGTACTCCTTTTCCAATTTGGAACCAATCAGTTGTTCCATGTCTGGTTCTTTTGCTTCTTGACCTGAATATAGGTTTCTCAGGAGAAAGGTAAGGTGGTTTGGTACTTCCATCTCTAAGAATTTGCTGCAGTTTGTTGTGATTCACACAATCAAAGGTTTTAGCATAAACAATGAAGCAGAAGTAGATGTTTTTCTGGAACTCCCGTGCTTTCTCCATGATCCAGCAAATGTTGGCAATTTAATCTCAAACTCCTATGCCTCTTTGAAACCCAGTTTGTACTTCTGGTAGGTCTCAGTTCACATACTGTTGTAGTATTTTGAGCATAACCTTGCTAGCATGTGAAATGAGCACAATTGTATGGTAGCTTGAACATTCTTTGACATTGCCCTTCTTTGGGATTGGAACATAAACTGATCTTTCTTAATGTTTCCAAAAACCCAGCCACTGTTGAATTATCCAAATTAAAATTTGGATTTTAATTACAATTAATTAAATTAAGTGCAGCACTTTAATAGCATTGTATTTTAAGGTTTTTAATAGTACAACTGGAATATTGTCACCTCCACTAGCTTTGTTGTTAGTAATGCTTCTTAAGGCCAACTTGACCAGGATGTCTGGCTCTAGATCAGCGACCACACCATCGTGGTTATCAGGGACATCTTTCTTGTATACAGTATGTCTTCTGTGTATTCTTGCAACCTCGTCTTAATCTCTTCTGTTTCTGTTAGGTCCCTACCATTTTTGTCCTTTATCATGTCTATTTTTGCATGAAATGTTTCCTTGATATCTCCAATTTTCTTGAAGAGATCTCTAGTCTTTTCCAGTCTATTGTTTTTCTCTTTGTTTGCATTATTCATTTAAGACGACCTCCTTGCTATTCTCTTGAAATCTTCATTCAATTGTATATATCTTTCTCCCTTTCCTTTCACTTTCCTTTTTTCCTCAGCTATTTGTGAAGCCTCATCAAGTGGCCACTTTCCTTTCTTGCATTTATTTTTCTTTGGGATGTTTTAGTAGCTACCTCCTGTACAATGTTATGTACCTCTGTCCATAGTTCTTCAGACACTCTATCAGGCCTAATCCCTTAAATCTATTTCTCACCTCCACTGTATATTCATAAGGGATGTCACTTAGGTCATACCTGAATGGCAAAGTGGTTTTTCCTACTTTCTTCAATTTAAGCAGATGATCTGAGCCATAGCCAGCTCCAAGTCTTGTTTTTACTGACAGTACAGAGCTTCTCCATCTTTGGCTGCAAAGAATATGATCAATATTATTTTGGTATTGCCCATCTGATATCTATATGTATAATCTCCCCTTGGGTGTTTGCAAAAACCTGTTATCCTTTGACTTGCTTCATTTTGTCCTCAAAGGCCAAACTTGCCTGTTATTCTGGTGATCTTTTGACTTCCTACTTTAGCATTCTAATCCCCGATGATGAAAAGGACATTTTTTTTGGTATGAGTTCTAGGAGGTGTTGTAGGCCTTCACAGAACCAGTCAACTTCAGCCTCTTTGGCATCAGGGGTTGAAGCATAACTCTGGATGAAGTTGAATGGTCTGCTTTGGATTCAAACTGAGATCATTCTGTTGTTTTTGAGATTGTAGCTCAGTACTGCTTTTCCCACTCTTTTATTAACCATGAGGGCTATTCCATTTCTTCTAAGGGATTCTTGGCCATAGTAGTAGATATAGTGGTCATCTGAATTAAATTTGCTCATTCCTGTCCATTTGAGTTCAATGATTCCCAAGATGTCGATATTCAATTTTGCCATCTCATGTTTGACCACATCCTGCTTACCTAGATTCATAGATCTTACATTCCAGGCTCCTATGCAAAATTGTTCTTTATAGCATTGGACTTTCCTTTCACCATCAGATACATCCACAGCTAAGTGTCCTTTCAGTTTTAGGTCAACCACTTTACTCTTTCTGGAGCTATTTCTAATTGCCCTCCACTCTTCCCCAGTAGCATACTGGACACCTTCTGACCTGAGGGGCTCATCTTCCAGTGTCATATGTTTGATACTCTCCATGATATGTTCTTGGCAAGGATACCAGAATGAGTTTCAATTTACCTTCTCTAGTGGATCACGTTTTGTCAGAACTCTCTGTTATGACAGAGACACACATCTTGGGTGGCCATGCATGGCATAGCTCATGGCTTCATAAAGTTATGCAAGCCTCTTTGCCACAACTATCCTTGATATGGGTTCCAATGGATATGAATGTGCAATTCAACTAGCAGATAAATGCATATCATGTAACACATAGGAAGTGACCCACTTCCTGTGTAACATTAGTATCTGGAAGAAGCTTAAACTGAATATTAAAAGACACTCATTAGGAAATAGGCTACTGATCCAGAATTCTTTGACTTGGGGTTAGGGAATCTGTGATATTTCAGATAACCCTAGCCACTGATCACATAATGACATGTAAGTGTGGATGGATGGGTGGATGAATGGATAAACAAACATTAGGGTATCAGGTCTTTCAATTATATTAGAACTTTGTTTAGCTAGGATGTCCCAACAAAGTGTTACAAAAGTAGGTAAGGGGCACAACACCAGGAAAAATAATTCTGACTCATAATATTTTGAGACTTGCCCTTTTTGAACCCAGCCTTGCTGAGCTGAGTGGGAAAGGTAGTGTACAAGCAGAACTGTGATATCAAAGGTCCTGAACATGCAGGATTCCACAAGCACTCAAACAAATATGAGCAGGAACCTTATCAGTCTTTCTGAATGCTGGAAATTGAGTTGAAAGAAAGTGATCAGTGTGCATGACCCATTCAGATTCACTTCATCTAAGCAATGCATTTCTGGTATTTAGGAAGTCCTTTACCATCTTTGAACCTAAGTTTTCCTTATTCCATTTATCAGTTTCAATAATAGGAATAATTACATTAATTTGAAATGCTATTATCCAATCTTGGGGATTCAAACATAATTCAGCATCCACATCAGGATAGGGCACTGCCCAGTAAGATAAGTGATTAAAGCAGACCCTTGCAGATTTGGACATTTTTTTCTTTAAGGAAAAAGAAGTGACAATCTATCTTTTCTTTTTTTTTTTGAGCAATAATAAAACAGTGAGAGAAACATGTCTTTAGTGCCTGAAAATTTTTGGAAGGACAAGTACTCTGATCAGGAAATTATGCAATCCAGAGCTTTGTAGGTGGGAATTCATTATACAACCTTCTCTGTTTCTACATTTTTATAAATCACTAGATCTGGAAGATCCAGGAAAGCTGTTTTAATGTCATTTCTTTGGGAAGCTAGAGCTATCAGTCACAAGACACTTCCTACCTGGTGTTTTCTAAGAAAAGTTTCCCAGTGAGAGGTTCACAACACAATATTAAGTACAAGCGATAACGACAGCAATCACGCTCCAGGCAAATCTGAAAACTCCAGAAATACCATCTTCACTTTGAGGTTCTTCTAATCACAGCTGCTTCATTTTGAAAATTATCTAAATCTAAATCTCTTTGAAATGGTCTCCTTCAGTGTTTTTAACTGTCATGAAAGAGAGTTACTTTGCAGAATGAGATGGACAGCATATAAAATAAATGAATGAATACCTAATAAATGATGCATTTTTATATTTTTAAACTTCTACATTTAGTATCACAATCTTTCTTTTCTGGTAAAGGTCCTTTCCGTGGTGCTGCTGGCTTTACTGCTTCCCAGGCATAATATTTTTACAAGGATTCACATTTGCCATTTTGTAGGAAAGCAGCCCCTCCTCCTTGGAGAATGGGATGATGGTGGCAAGGTCTATATGGCAGGAGGGAGGAAATGCCAAGAATTCCAAGGAAGGAATTTCCCCCCTCCTCCCATGGGAAATCTGCCTTGCAGTTTCAGAGAAAATGCTGGAAAATCGTCCTAGCATTTGCTCTGGTTCAGGAGCTGATTGGAGAGCTAATTGGCTTAGCTTGCCACATCCTAATGAAGTAGACCCAAGGCTTTAATCAGCACTGATCTCAAGGCTTTAACTGGTTAATCAGATAATCAGAGTGGTAGAAAAGCCCATCTCCCTCACAGGAAGGAAGAAAAACAGGACATTTTGCTGTGGAGAACACAATGTCATTCATCTGTAGTTATACAGCATACCTGCTTGTATTTCTGAATCAAGATAAAAGCTGATGTGTAAGATGTACAGAGTGAGCATAATGTTTGCTTTAAGGCAAAAGGGATGTATTAAGTAGATTACCCAATTCCTTTTGTTAAGGGTTCCAGTAGCTGTAATTGCTTTAGAATGGAGTTCTCTCAATGGGTATGGATGTGGTGGGATGGGTAACTTTTCTTCCAGAATCCCTTCCCACTCCATTACATTGCCCAAAATTGCTTTATGTGAGAAAACATAGCCCTTAGGAAAGAATAATGGAACTACACATAACACAGACTTCTCTTCCTGATTGCATCAATGAAATGAATTTACATTAACTGGAAGAGATCTGGACACATAATGGTTGATGAGAACATAGTAATGGAAGATAACTTATAGGAGTCATTAAAAGTTCAGGATACTAAAAGTCACAGCTGTAACTGGAACATGCCTTCTAACTTGGTTATTTACTGCAAATAAATGAAGATTTATTAGCATTAAAACTAAGAATTTTGGTCTGAAGTCAAGACTCTTTCCACAGTTTGGGAAAAATATAAACAGATATAGGAACTCACATTTTCAGTTCCTTTGTGCATCTTTTGCTAGGTGGGAAAAGGGGTATGTACTGTAAGTGACTGCCAAAGACATAAATATCAGGGTCATCCACACTTTAGATCTGATTTGAAAAGGCTGTGTTGCACAAAGGCATAAACATAGCATCTCTCAGCAACTGTTTAAAGCAGCCATACGACCCAAGAAAAAGCTGTGGTTGTTAGTTGCAGAAATTTGCTGCATTTGCCCTCTCAAAGCATCTTTGGGAATCACATCTGAAACACTGCACAAACTTAAATAAATACACTACAGATAAATCTTGGATACAGTTATATTAAGATCAAAATGACTCCACTTAGTATATTGGAATAAAGTCACTCAGCCAATTTTGGTAGATGTTTCCAGCAAAGTTTGGTCGAACACTGCATTTCTACCTTGAAAACATATCCTAAGAATACAGCACAGTAATGACTTCACAATTTTAATGGCTGCTTGATATATAGGTCACTATTTCAAACTGGGTTTAAGTTTTTCATTTCAGAGAATTCAGTATTATATTAATTTTCTGAAGGTCTGTGCCTAAACCTGAAGTAATCTCTGAAAGTATATGTGAGACACTCCATAACAAATATTTAGTATATACAACTAATATAGAAATTCATATTTCAGAGTTTGAAAACTACATTAATTCTACATTTATAGTACAGTTTAGATTTGGCTAGAGGACCAAAAACCTTTGAGATTATTTTTTTCAAAAGAATTACATTAATGAAATATCAGATATAAATTTATTTTTATTTGGTTTAAAGCTAAACATAGTTCAACAGAGTAAAATGTCACAATTGATTTGCTTCATTATATGTTTTTGGGGGGAGGGAACTAAAATTATAAAAGAAGGTAATTAACAGGCTATAACTTTTTATTATCCTGCATAGGTATAGAACAAGAAGGTTGTCATACTACATGGTAATATTATTTATCTGGACAGACAATGGCCTTCCAGAATTACAGTAGAAATTTTACCTTTAATGCAAATCATTCATGGTCTTTGATACTTTTTGGAAGGCCTCTTGCACTGATGAGAAGAACATTTTTCATTTGCCATGTTTGTATATCATATACCACGTTAGCATATCCAGCTAACCTAAAAGGGCTAATAGAACATACTCCAGAACAATGCAAGATTACTATTATATAGTTTGGCTGCATGTCTGTAAACATCCCAAGACTTCTTCATGCCCTTTCTGTCCTCACTCACAAATTTACCATTGCGTTGTCTGCTAGTTCCGCTCCTTTCTCCCACTTACTTCTGTACCTTCAATATCTGCTATTCTTACTATAGGGCTAAAAAGACTATCAATCCTTTGTCCACCCTCTATTCAAAATGATAATGAAAAAGATCTAACACTTGAAACAAGAGTGAACATACTATGTTGCTCTGAAACTGGTGAAGGATCCTCAGCCCTAGGACAAGCTTTTAACCTGGGCAAATATACTGTGCATAAAATGATGAACACTAATAACATTTGTAATGCATTGTACCCCCTGGTTTGCCATAAAAACCTTGTGTATTAGATATCCAGCTATGAAAAAGATGGAGAAAATGTTTTCATTTTACACAGAACAGGAGACAAGGAAGAAAATATCTGAAGAAGGCTCTAAATATTTATGAGCACATTTGCCAATGCATGTTAGCCCCCCTAGCTAAATCAAACCAGCAGATCAGCTCCAAAGGAAGGCTAGAACTACTTTTATTGAAATTGGCTGTAGTAACAGAATCATGCAAGTCTGGTTGTGCTGTGCCTCTCCCTCTTTCTCCTTTCTGAATTAGGAAGATATCTGCCTGAGCCATTTCTCAATGTTATCTTAACCTTTATTAAAAATGCTTCAGTCCCATTTTTCCGAGGCAGCAGATCCTGCATATTTCTCTCCAGGTCACCCTCCTTACTTTCTACAATGCATTTGGGTTACAAAATTTGACACCTTAACCAGCAAAAGACATAACCACCTTTTTCCATTGGTTCAGTGTCTCACTATACAAATTTGCTTTAGGCAAGGTTTTGGGAAAATATAACCCTAGCATAAAATGAGGGAAGTCTATAGTTAAAGTGGCATAAATTTCCAGGGATTACAATCCAGTGGTTAATAGAATTAATTGTATTAGACAAAACTACTTCTATCCATCTATTATTTATTTCAGTATTTTTGAATCTTTTTCTGCAATTAGAACATGAGGATTTAATTGATAGATTGCAAGTTACCTACAGTGATTATTTATTTTTCAGCATTAAAAACTAAACAAACAAATCCTTCTCCTTACCATCCAGTCATTTCGTAATAGCAGCATAACATGAATCCTGACAGTTCCAAGCACTGAAACTAGAAGATGTTTCTAGTTTGGGACCAATAAAGCCAAACAATATGCTTAGCGGCCTGGAAAACATCTCTTTAACCCACTTGGCCATTTTGAATATAGACATATATTAAGGAATGGATGAGAAAAAAATGTTTGAGCCAAAGTTGTTTAACATACGAGAAGTTGAGAAACTTGAAGAAGGGATTCCATAGCATAAACTGAGACCTGCTGCTTTGCTAGAGACTTGACAGCCCAACTTCCATCGGATTCTTGCTCACAGATTTTTTTTCAAATGCAATTTGTTCCTTTTCCTTCTTTCAAAGAACGAGCCGACAGATAGAAGGGGGAAAAGCAACAGAAATAAAAACTTGAGCCAAGATTTTGCAGTATTGGTCTTAGGAAGTTCCACTCTTTTCAAGACTTTTGGTCATCACAGGTTTCTGTAAAGTATCAAAACACCAACGTAAGCTTTTGGGACTCAGCCAATAATACCACACATAAACACTGTTGGACTGATATTGTTCACTCATTTTCCCCAAGCCAGTTATTGAGTTAAACATTTAGAGGGTTGGGCACAAATGCACTAGATGCTCCTATGGCATCTAGCAATCACTGTCTTCCTTTTGACTGACTTGAATGCAAAATATTATCACGAATCTAAAGAGAGTAAAGCTAACACTTTCTAGCTGCAGATGCCTCATGGAAAAAAGGAAAAGATGGCTGCTAACCACTAAGATATTCCAAAGAACTGCCAGACTAATGATAAGGAAAAAAGATGACAAGGAGATTTCAGAGAATCTTATGTATGGAAGGAAAATGCATTTGGGTACAATGAAAAAAAATATGTTTATCTGCAGAAATTCTTCTCTGCTAATGGTTGTCCCATCTGTAACATTTTAAAATGTTTACCAGTAATAAAAAACAACAGAAAGATATGAGGACATTATTTTGGATTATAATTCTAAGAGTACTTCCAACCAGACTTTTTCTCAAGAACTAAGGCTAATTCACTCATTTATTCCCAAAACGCCAGCTGGTGTGCTTCCTAAACCAGTTCACTCCCATTCACAGAGTCCAGGGCCAAAGTTTTTGTTGTGATTAGTCATGTTTCCAGTTTCAAATTTGAACTATGTAGGCTTACTGAAGGATAAACTTCTTGATATGGTTGGAAATATAACTCCTTCACATATATTTTAAAAATAAAAGTGCTCCTGGTGCAAATCAAGACTTAACAACAATATGCTGCCACAGAGAAGCAGCAGCAGAAAAAGCAGGAACAGAAATCAATATTTTTGGGAAAACTGCCTGTTGCTTAGGGCCATGGCTGAAAGAAAAAAAAAAGATCCGGTGGAGTTTTCCATCCTTTACACAGACACCACATAATGCAGAATTGCCAACAAAGTGGGCTAGTTCTACTATAACTTGATAGTTTTATATTTCAACTGCAAAATAAGAAATCAGCCCATGAATAAAGTTATTGTTTATGGATGTATCTGCTTGTTTAAAAATGATTGGCAATTACATTATTATACAATACCATCATATGATTAAGCTGATGCAATAACTTGCTATTGCTTTATTTCACTGTTTGATTCTGGATTATGTTTAATCGGCATGTTTTCATCTTAATAGCGGTCTCCTCTTTAGAACTGACCATGTATCTTTATTCTGCAATCAGGGCAAAAAACAGCTACCTTCTATTGGAATTTGGCATTTTGTGGCAATTAGATTTGTCATGACGTCCTCTACTCATCTGCTGCTACCCTTGGTCTGCCCTCTGTTCTCAGCTGGGATGAAGGCAATGAAGTAAATTCTGAATACTTGCCGCAAAGATGTGATCCGTTTTTCTGTTTCTTCCATTTGGATTTCGCTGTGTCAGTGATCCTCTGTAACTGGAATTCCGAGCAAAAGATTCAGCATTGCCTTGAAAAGTTAAAGAAAATTATATGGATGGCAAGATACTAGAATAAACTTATTCTTGTTTAGCTACTATTAAAGGGTAAGAATGAGGAAAAGACTGAAGTATTATACTGTATATAATAGTCCAAAACCTCTTCAAGGACAGTAATTAAGTCAGACTGTAAAAATAAGTTTCTTGCAACACTTTTAATGCACAAGTTTATACACAGATCTTTTTCTATATGTAAGAGAATTTATCTGCACAAATTACCTGGCATTTCCCACATTATTATTTATTCTATTAGTTCCAAGTTCAGGCACAATTTTATATCTAAACTATTTAACGATATCCTACTTGTTTCAGTGACCAATGCTGGTTATTAAAAACTGTATTAATATAAGATTACATTGATCTCTATTGAAACTTTATTCAGATTCCATTTGTTCCACAATGGTTAATGGTGTGAAAATGCACTGCAGTTTCTTGTTATTTTGTGAACTTTGCAATAGTTCTGTATTGTAAATAAGAATTGTCTCTGTACTGTAGCAACTGAATGAGCGATCAGTAATATTTTCTAAGTACTGCCAAGTCTGAATCCACCACAGGTAGTACCCCCTTAAAGATGCTAACCGGGGCTGGAATTTCCATCCCTAAGCAGCTGTTCAACAAAATATCACAGGACCCCACCACTTAGCGATGGCAGTTCCAGTGGTTCCAGCTGTGGTGGCTCAGCAAGGAATGTGCTCATTTAGGTAAGGACCTCATGCTTCTGCCCTGCTTCAACTTCCCACTTGCCTATCTCCCCCCATCTCTGCCCTTTTATTCTGCATTGACCCTGCCTTCAGCCACTGTCCCCAGACAGCTGCTGGACCCCTGCACGGCCTGATTGGCAGCGGGCGGAAGAGGACAGCCAAGGCCAGTCGGGGTAGGTGGGGGGCAGCAGCAGCAGAGGACAGGGCAGCTAAAAGCAGAGTTGGTTGGGGGGAGTCAAAACACATTCCGTGGTCATAAATGTGGGCAGGCTGTCAAGCAGCCAACTTTTGATCACGTGACCATAAAGGCATTGCAACAGCCATAATTTATTTATTAAATGTATTTGCCGCTCAACTTGCAGAGCAACTCTGGGCAGCTTACAATAAAAACACATAAAAAGTATACCCACAACATAATAAACAGATACGAAATAAAAAGCAAAAAATTAAAGGAAGAGCAAGCTGGCAGGCTAAAATGGAGGTGGAGCCATTGATCGCAAACTAGTGACGTACAGCTACCCAGTCCCAAACCGGCCAAAACTCCCCGGCTGACAGAAGCCAAAGCATGTCCTTACTGCTGGCATGGGTGGGCTCAGTCCAGTGGGGGAAGGCTTAGATAACCTGGACCCATGCCATCGTGCAAAGTGATGTAAGTCATTACCATTTGTTCAATGCTGTTTTAACTTCGAATGGTCATTGAACAAATGGTCATTTAGAAAGGAATCCCCAGTCTTCCAGGCATATTTTAGTCACTGTCATACATCAGATGTTAATACTTCAATAGAATACTATATAGGGTAGTCCTCCTTTAACAACCATTTGCAGTTATGAGACAGATTAAAAAGTAATGTTGTGATCAATCCTTGTGTTCACGACTTCCTTTTAAAGCAAAGCAAAGCCGAAGGGAGATCACAAGCACTGTTGTGATTTGCCTTGGCAATCGCTTCTCTTGATGACCAAACTGCCATTCTCAACCATGGTTGCTAAATGAGGACTAAAGTCTCAAAGTCAGCTCCATAGATTATCTGATGTGGGTAATAAACTGGAGATAAAGGATACTCAGAGTACGTTCAGTTAACTTCCATAGTTAAAAGAACATTTGGATAATAAAGTTTCAAGCATTTGTTCAGCAATTTTCTTTCTGTGCAATTATTTATACCAGCCCCAAATACATCATTTGATTAGCATCTTCCCATTACAATATAAGGGCTCAGTGAGAAAGTTTTAGAGCTGAGATGTGTCTGAAACTGATTGGGAAAAATTCATTGAAGTAACAGAGTTTAGCAGAGCTCTCTCATTAAGCTTAACACGTCTCTTAAAGAAGCCACATCTTTTATTCAGTTCACAGGGAAGCAAAAAGCAGGAAGAAGCTGAAGCACCTCTGAATGTCTGAAGAATTTACGCCTCTATTAAATATCATGATCTCCAATCCTTAATGTAATACCAAGGAAAACAATAACAATATGTCCTTTTACTAAATTTAGTAGAAATGGGCATAAAAGAGGTGAAGGTGACCCTGCCAGTTGTGACCGATTCCAGGGTGCGGTGCTCATCCCCGTTTCAAAGCCGAGGAGTATCGTTAATATCGTTTGATAACGATATCGTTATCAACTTTGATAACGATATCAAAGTATTTTCCGGATACTTCCATGGTCACGTGGCCGGCATGACTAGATGCCAAAGGTGCACGGATGCTGTTATCTTTCCCACCAAGTAGGTGGGACTTATCTATTTACTCGCATTTGTACACTTTTGAACTGCTGGGTGGGCAGGAGCTGAGGCAAACAGCAGGAGCTCGCCCGGCTGCACGGCAATGCCAGGTCTTGAACTCGGGCCGCCAACTTTCCAGCCGGCAAGCCGAGCTCTTAACTGCTTGCGCCACCGCACCTCTCAGAAGTGGGCAGATCGATACTTTAAAACAGATCAGTGAGTTGTATTCGCCCTTTACCAAAAAAAGGTGGCTCCTGTCTATCTTCTCAAATGCTTATTAATTTAATTTACATGTTTCTATGCCATTGATCTCTGAGTACTCTTGGTGGCTTACAATTAACAGAATAGTTACAAATCACAGCATATATTAACCCTGTTCACATCTGGGGGCTTCGTCCGCGGATCCAGATCTGCCTTTGGGCTCAGGCAGGTTCAGTACCAACTTCTTGCTCCCCTCGCTGCTGGCCGACTTTTCCCACAAACGTGGTACCCATCTATCTACTTGCATTTTTGCATGCTTTCGAACCGCTGAGTGGGAGGAGCTAGAAGCAAGTGATGGGAGCTCACCCCATCATGTGGTGCGCTCAAGCCGCCAGAGTGTCGGCCATTTCTGGTTGACACAGCCAGTGTCATTAGGCTGCTGTGCCACCGTTAGGAAGGCAAGGTTGAGAAATTGATTGCAATAATGTGATAAAGTTCATGGCATGTGTGTGTGTGTGTATGTCTGTCTGCATGCAGGGTGGGGAATGGATACACTTTGCTTGCTTTTCATCACAAGGTGATGAAAAAAGATTTTAATACAAAAAATGCCTTAGCCTAAAGTTGAAGTAATCACAATGAAATTGCCCATTCAGGCTGTCTTAAGCAGAGTTCCCAGGTGTAGGGACCACCACCAGAAAGCCTATACTTTTCACTCAAAAAGATGCCCCTTGTGAAAAGAGGGAATGAAACATGCTTCAACGACAGGCTGAAGAGAACAGTGAGGTATGAAATGGAGAAATAATGGGCAGTCTAACTAAGATTAGTTGGAAACAGATGGAAACAATATGCAATGCAGCAATGCTATAATGCTGCTTTGTGACAACAATCAGTAGGTTGTCATAGCAGTGGTATTGATTCGATGATACAGCACAAGAACTTTACGTTGCCTCCTGGCTCGGTAATCTGAAGTAGAGACTATACAAGATCCAGTCTTTGACACTGTTGTTATTAGGAACTCAGTCTAGTTTTCCCCATTATTCCTTTTTTGTTGGGCAACAGAATTCATTTATTTCAAACCGTCTAACCACAGGCACAGAACTGTCCCCCAAAATTAAATGTGGTTATTTTTACAATGAGAATGTGATACGTTTTTTGTTAATTCTATTTTGTGGCTGCCCACTCTGGAATATTTTCTGGCTTCTTGCAGTTTTCTTCTCCACCCTTACCTTTCCTAAAATCAGAGAATTCAAAGCAACCTCTAAAATTGACTCCTAGCCCAGCATCTACCATCTTAGAAATCAAAATTCCAATCAGAGGTGGAATCCACCCTATTTATGAAGTACTTTGCTTCATAGGAAATATTTAACAGGGATGATCTGAAAACATCTTGTGTTCAGGAAAAGTTTGAATTTGGTTACTATTTGATAACTCATTGTTATGCAGTTTACCGTCTTTACACCTAAAATGTGGAAACTGTAAACATTTTGAGAAAAGAATAAAGTAAAAACAGTGCAAATCCAAATTTTGGGAATGATGCATCTAACTGTGTTCAACACTGTAATTGTGTTGGAACATTATTGTGGATAATTTCCAGTTTAGTTTGCACCCAGTATACTCCCAGAATACATGTGACACTGAGATCAGCTAGCAAAATATTTATTTGTTAAATTTATATGCTGCCAAACTCAGAACCACTTTTGGTGACTTACATTAAAAACCATAAAATATAACTACTAAAAATTAGTTAAAATCACTGAAATTAAACAGACAGAAAAAAAAATTAACCAGGCAGAATGGAAGGGGCAGGACAACTGTGGGGAAAGGTGCCAGAGATCATCAACAAGTCTGACCAATGCTGTCTCTGTCCCATAAAAAGGTAAAGAAGACCCTGCCAGTCATGACCGACTCTAGGGTGTGGGGCTCATCCCCGTTTCCAAGCTGAAGAGCCAGTGTTCGTCCTGGGATGGCTCTGTGGTCATGTGGCCGGCATGACTGGACGCCTTAAGACTCATGGACACTGTTACCTTCCTGCCAGAAGGGGCGCTACCTATCTGTCTACTCATGCTTGCACGCTTTCGAACTGCTAGGTGGGCGGGAGCTGGGGCGGAGCAGCATGCGCTCGCCCTGCTGCGCAGCAACGCTGGGTCGCAATCCCGGGCCGACTTCCAGCCAGCAAGCCAAGCTCTTAACCACTTGCGCCACCGCGCCCCCTGCCTCTGTCCCATAACTGAGCCCAAACCCAGAGTGAAATGGGTCCAGATAATCCATTTCATCCAGGAGCCTCTGAAGTTGCCATGCAGCCACCTTTTCTACACCTTCCCTAAAAAGATTTTCAAAAATACTTTTTTTAAAAAAAAGTCTAAAAAAAACTTCCCTAAAAAGATAGATTGATGTTTACACATCAGCAAAACATCTAAAATACTTAACTGACAAAGAAGAATAAAAGATAGGGAAAGGCAAGAGTGGCCTTTTCTTCTTCCAGATGCACCTCTTTTATGTACCGAAGAGCAGCAGACAAGATGTGGAAAGTAAGACTCCAGGTTGCCCCCCACAACCATTGAAGAAACACTTTGGAGGATGGGGACGAAGGACCCAAAGTTCCCTTCTCATCTGCTCCAGTTGCGTATCACAAGATTCAAATTGGGTGGTTGGCATAGTCAATCTCCTCCTTCAGATCCCCATGCAGAAAAGCTTCACGTGCATTTCTCAAGATGCTGGTACATTCAACAGCAATCTGATGTTAGCAGGTTTAAAAACCTTATGTCCTCACCCTATTTTTGGATTTAACCCTTTGCCACTGACCTAGTTTTCTGACTGTGCATCTTTTCATGAGCATCATGGGGGTTTTTTGAAAACCTGCTCACAGCCTGTGGCTTTTGTACTCTTTGGTAGTTCTGCTAGAAGTTCTGAGCAAGGGTTCAATTCCTTCCCACGCAGTTTCCCCCCACGTTCGTGCCTCAGCTGCTGATAATGCCTGCACTTCTTTCATGAACCAGGCCCAGCGCTTGTTCTAGCCATGCAGCATATTCTCTCAGAGGTCTTCTGAACTTCAGTCCTGGCTCTGCTTTTGACTCGGTGCCACAGCCCCTGTCAAGTACGATGCTATTTCAGATTCCTGGCCTCGTTCTCAGTGACCCCTTCTGCCTGTGCAATGTTGTTCACTTCACTGTGTCAGTGAATGTTGTTCACTTCACTGTGTCAGTTCTTGGGTAGATCCAGGCACTGCTGGTAGAAGGAGGAACCAGGGTCTCTCTCTTCTAGGTTAAAATGAGCAGCCCTGCATTTTACATTTCCAGCTTTTAAATCCAAAACTTAAACATAGTATTTTGTTCCTGTTTGACAATTAAGCGTTATTCTTAAGTTCTGCACTTTAATTTATTCTCTTTTTACAGATATGTGCATGCTTTGCAATAACTTTAGGTGTGACAGAATACTCTGCTCCCATTGCAGAAAACTACACATTTGTTATAGCTAGTTTGTAGATAAGTAGTTACATCAAGTGCCTCTCCCCACAAATCATCTTGCATGAAACAAAAATGCCTTATCATGTTATATTTAGCAGGCTTTGGGTCCTTCTTTCTGCAATCACATTTTGTCCAGGTCTCATAATTTAATATTTTTTCATGTTTGATGACTTTATTTTTCAAATTATCAGTTGCAATATTCTCCCCCATTACCAGACTTTACAGTAATCTCTTTGTAGATGAACTTGCTTGCTCCACGGTACAGTACAATTTCAATTTCTCAGGCACTTCATTTCTGTTGTTTGAGAAACAAGACTGGATAGGTAGATAAAAGTGCCAAATCCAATCTAAACATCTGGCTAGCTGTGCAACTAACCATAATAAATTTATATATCCACCAGTGCATTCCAACATTCAAGGCATGCTTTTCTCCTGACTAGATGGAAATACCAGGTCTTAACTGCTCTCCTGAAGCCCAGGAATAAGAGACAGGGCAGGGTCTGCAGAGTGGGAGTTCCATGCATAAAGATGCCAATTTCCTAAGTCATATTAGGTGGCTTCTCAGACAGAGGGGAAGGAGTTGAACCATTTTTCTCTGATCAGATGGGCAAATGAATATGACAGAAAGTATAACTTGGTCCAGAGTCACCTAAGGCTCTAAAAGTGGCAATCAGAACTTTGAATCACACTCAAAAGTCAACAAGCAGCCAGCCAATGCACTTCTCAAAGCAATGGGAGTAATAGTAATGGGTAGTAGCAACAACTGCCCAGGCTCCCACAAACTGTATCAGCTGGGATTTCTAAATGTTTTCTCAGGGTAACATTATGTAGAGCACATTCCGGAGAACAATCCAAATGAGAGATGACTAAGGTATGAAGTGATCTAGGGGGAATACAACCCTATTCAGAATCAAAGCTGATATACAACAGAATAAATTAGCCAACAGATGTAAAGCCACTCTGTCTTGGAGAGTTCATTCTGAGTTTGTACTCCCCCATCCAGACTCTGACAGCTTCCAAGCATTAGATAAGCAGTTCTACTGCATCCTGTTTGGTGGAGGGCCAAGATACAATCATGTGAAAAAGGAAGTACACCCTCTTTGAGTTCTATGGTTTTACGTATCAGGATGTAGTAAAAATCATCTGGTCCTTAGCAGTTCTTAAAAGTAGATAAATACAACTTCAGATGAACAACAACACATGACATATTACACTATGTCATCAGTTATTTTACAAAAAGAAAGCCAAAATGGAGAAGCTGTGTGTCAAAATGAAGTACATCTTATGAATCAACAGTTTGTAGAACCATTTTTAGATGCAATAACTTGAAGTAATCATTTTCTGTATGACTTTATCAGTCTCTCACATCGTTGTGGAGGAATTTTGGCACACTTTTCTTTGAAACACTGCTTCAGTTCATTGAAGTTTGTGGGCATTTGTTTATGTACAGCACTCTTGAGGTCCCACCACAGCATTTCAATCAGGTTGAGGTATGGACTTTGACTGGGCCATTGCAACACCTTGATTCTTTTCTTTTTCAGCCATTCTGTGGTAGATTTGCTGATGTGCTTGGGATCATTGTCCTGTTGCATGACCCAATGTCGACTAAGCTTTAGTTGTCGGACAGATGGTTTCACATTTGATTTTAGAATACTTTGTTTTTCAGAGGAATTCATGGTCGACTCAAGGTGCCCAGGTCCTGTGGCTGCAAAGCAAGCCCAAATCATCACTCCTTAATCATCGTGCTTAACAGTTGGTATGAGATGTTTGTGCTGATATGCTATGTTTGGTTTTCGCTAAATGTGGCACTGTGCATTATGGCCAAACATCTCCACTTTGGTCTTGTCTATCCAAAGGACAGTCTTCCAGAAGTCCTGTGATTTGTTCAGATGCAACTCTGAAAACCTAAGCCATGCTACCTTGTTCTTTTTAGAGAGGTTTTCTCCTGGCAACCCTACCAAACAAACCATACTTGTTCAGTCTTTTTTTAAATTGTACTGTCATGAACTTTAACATGCTATCTTAGGCCTGTAGAGTCTGAGGTGTAACTCTGGTATTTTTGCAATTTCTTTGAGCATTGCAGTCTGACCTGGAGATGAATTTGCTGGGATGTCCATTCCTGAGAAGATTGACAACTGTCTTGAATGTTTTCCATTTGTGAATGATCTTCTTCACTATAGAATGATGGACTTCAAATAGTTTGGAAATGGCCTGATAACTCTTCCCAGATTGATGGGCAGCAACAATTGCTTCTCTAAGATGTCTTTACTCTTTGGCATTGTGTTAACACACACCTCAGTGCTGGAGACCAGC
>JANHZU010010709.1:465327-477710 GCA_032468055.1 Acrochordus granulatus | reverse complement strand
CAGTGCAAGACAGGGGGGCCTGGCGTAATGTAGTCCATGGGGTCGCGAAGAGTCGGACATGACTGCGCGACTGAACAGCAACAGCAGCTCTTGAGAAAGCCAGATGGTCTTAAGAACCAGATGTCCACATGACGGAAAAGAACTGGGAAAACATATGAGAATTTGCATATTCCTCATTTGTATTCAGACTTTAACCCTAACATTTTAAGTATTGAATTTGTGTAAGTATATTGGTATAAAATATAGTTTTAGATTTTTATTTCCTAAGGTAGTATCATATATTTGTCTCAAAATATTGAATAATAACATTTATAATGCAAATAGTTTCTGGCCAACACTTTGAAATTAAAACCAAGCATTTTCTTCCCCTCAATTCAAATTCATCTTATTTCACGTTTAGAAAGTGCAATGAACACACAATTGGGTGGGAAAGAGGGATATGAGTGCAGGTACAATGCCTTGCGGTGCCTTTCTTTTGAACTGATCTGGAACATAGTCCCCAGCAGATTAATCCTTGGAATAGGAAAAAAACCTGACCATTTCTGGTCTATCCAAATCACTGTTTTGTGAAAATGCTTTTCAGAACAACTCTCCTTATGCACCATGTGATGATTCGAATACCTGAAAAGCTTTCTACCAAGAGGGCATTTAGAATCAAATCTGTGCTCCTGCCAGCCTGCAGGGAAGAATAAGCATTGCTAAAGAAGACAATTAAGAGCAATGAACTTGCTGACAGCCTGTGACCCCATCAGAATTAGGATTAGGCGGCAAAACTTGCTTTCATCCTGGCTTTGTGGGAGCAATTTATGGGAAGTGAAATCTAAGGGAAGTGAAATCATAAACCATTGTGGTGCCCTTGTTAGCCGAAGTCTATTTAATAAGCAGGCATCATCTACTCACCAAGTGGAAACTAGATGGTCAAAGTGAGCAATCAAAACAAGAACGCGGAAAAAGATCACGGAGGGACGGTGAAATGGAGGATCTTATTATCCATCAGTATATGACATATTTGACAGCAAGAGTGAACTTACAGGTAGTTTATACAGATAGTTCTTGACTTATGACTGGTCGCTTAATGACCATTTGAAATTAGGCCTGTAAAGGCCTTCTGGCCATTGTAAAATGTCATGCCACATACTTCCTGTAACAGGGAAACCATATTTGCCTCAATTTGACTATATGTAATGCAAATCAGTGCCAAAAGACATTCTCATCTTGCATATGAAAATTTCATATATTGTATTTTAATAAGCAAAGAAAACATGTAACTGCTCCAAAATCTGGCTGCTGCAGTTATTTAGAAAACAAATGGATACAATCATTACATTGAAACTCTCAGGAATAGAATGTTCACTGAAGAATGGGACATAGGAGGCTCTCTTCTGTAATACATTATTACTTCATTCAGCTCAAGGTTGTCTGTGCTGAGAACAATTCTTAAAGGTATCACACAGAGGTTTTTCATCAGTTCTGCCTGAGATTGCAAGGGCTCTTCTATGGACAACACACAACACTGTCAAAGCTCCAAGGAACACACTTGGTGCAGCAACTACCTCTGAAAATGCATCATCGCATTCCTTAATACTTGCCCATCTTCTCCATTTACGTATTTTATACTTTATAACTGTGATTGTTAAAGCAACCAAGTTACAATCTCATAATTCTGGGGAGAATGTATGGGGTGTGCAAGTGGTAGGTAAATAATTACCTCTGAAGGATGTGTGAACAGGTCATGGGTTGACTAATATCTTCTTAAAAATAATTTAGCTTTATTATTATTTTTAAACAAACCTTAACTAGTTGTTACCTATTCTCCTGCAACACATTTTAAAATTTATACCAATACAGATCAATGTGCTTCTTTTAGAGATGGACTGTCCTTCACAGGAGCAAATTTATTTATGGAATTTATAGGCGACCATAACCCGCTAAAACTCTGGGTGGGTACTTTCCTGCTTATTACGAAGAGTGTTTGCAAAAAATGACCATTTCCTTCAACTTCAGGAAGAAAAGCTGCATTTTGCTAAGACCTAGGGAGCTCTAAGTGCCTGTTTCCTTCTTGTAATTCATGTATTTCCCTGAAAGTCATGCTCTCGAGGGATGCCCAGAACATTCTTAAGATGGCACCACACCAGCTCATCTCAGAGGCGCTCTCTACTACCTCCCAAAGGAATACAGAAGATTCATTACTCCAGTGTCAGTGTTAACATACATGCAAATGGGTATTTATGATTTTCTTTATTTGTTCTTATAGGAAATAATATATTTATGTAGGAACCACTATCAGGCTATTGACTGACCCCACCCCAGATTTTTTTTTATAAAAATATACAATTTATGGCAGGGATGGAGTCTTGAGGTTCAGCAGAAACGTGTGCTCTTTGGTCTTGTGCTTTCTGATGGGGTTCACTGTGTTTAGCTTGCGGCTGCTCATCATTCAGTTGAAGGTAACTTGTATCTTGTCCAGCCTGGTTTTTAAAATCTCTTGTCAATTTGGATTTGGAGATGCTTTCCTCCCATGATCAGTCTGCATGCTGAACTAACAGGCGCTTTGTATGTATACTACAAGTCAGCTTTTATGGTGGCTTCAGCTTTGATGGAAAGGTAGAGTGATTTTTCACATAGCCAATGTAGGCTGTGCAATGTCAATTCCAGATGATGATCTTTATTCAGAGGCATCCTCTGCTAGCTCTGTAACATTTCAAAAGTAATTGTCTCACATCTTGAAAGGCACTATTTTTTTGGTACTCTGTACAATAATACAAGTGAGTATCACTGAATCTGCGTTTCTAATATTTAATTTGTAATGAATTGAACCTGGAGAAGCTAGCAATGCTGCCAGCCTCTGGTTTTTAGGACTTTCTACTTACATGTAGAATGGAAAGATGGTAAGAACAAGGAAATGATCAGGAGGCTGCTGAACACAACTGGTCACCAGACCAAAGCAGAAGATTGGGAAATGCCACAAAAATAAATTCAACAAAGACAGTTACATCAGGGCATAATACAATATGTTAAACTTATAGCTGTGAAGATCACAAGTTTTTCTGTCTAAGAGTTCAAAACTATAGCGTTTTTTACCATTGTCCAAGGGATGTGTGGGTCTTTCTGCTACTCTCAATTCTTTTCCTTCTGGTTGCAGTCTCTGTTGCAGTCTTAGTTGGAGAGCTAAGATTGACAATTACATGCTGATACATGAACAAACAGGTACCTCTAGAAAGCAATAAAAACCAAACTACAGAGTTTGGAGTTGTAGTTTGAAAACCAAACTACAGGAAATCCTTAAGCACTTACTTAAGGAGACCCAATAAAATAAAATCAAGGTATCTGCAAACAGGGAAATTCAAGTCAGACTGTCTTAACTGAAGCATACATATTCATATACTTTATTGGCCAAACATGGTTAGACATGCAAGGAATTTGACTCTGGTACAGCACCTCTCAATATATGCAAGACAACAGTAAATAAATTAACATAAAGAAATAAACAAAGTTAGGTATTCAGCAGTGAAGTGTGCATCCAAAGTATATGGCCAGTAGAAAAAGAATGTAGTGAAGTGTAGAATTAGAACCATTGATACGTATGCTTAATTCAGAATTATTTGCACTTTGTGTCCTGTCATATAACTATTCATTTGGTTGATGGCACAGGGGAAAAAACTGTCCCTGTGTGTGGTTGTTTTGGTGTGCAATACCCTGTAGCTTTGTCCAGAGGAAAGAGGTTCAAACAATTTATGTCCAAGGTGTGAAGGATTTGCAGATATCTTCTCTTGACCCTCTCAATATACAGGACCTCCATGGAGGGCAGGCTCCATATCATCTTCACTTTCATTTACTTTCTGATATTTTTTAAAAATCATGTTTTAGAGTCTACTTTGCTCTATATATTCTGTATTATTATTTTATAACGTAGTCAGTCAGCAGTATTTTAATAATGCATTCAGTATCATCATGAATAGCTTGATGAGCCTTGCTCAACCACTGTTTTCTAGCTGCTTTGCCTTCTCTCTATGTCGTGAGGTTCTGGATGAATTCAGGAAGCCAAGCGGTCTACATCCATTCTTCAGAACTTTTTAGTATCTAGTTCACATGAAACACATGCAGCCACCCATTCACAAACAAAGTCCTTTGAAGGAGATAGAAACAAAGATACAGATAATGAAGTCCATCTTGCTTTTGAAATGTGCAGAGCCTCTACAAGGATGAATGATCAAAGGCATGGCTGAAATCTGGGTCTGTTGTAAGACTATAAGCACCGAGAAGAATATAAAAGCCGTAACAGTTGCTGCTGTAAGCCTTAACTGCCAGCATAGTTGTGGCTTTTTGTTCAATGCTCCAAAAATAATTGCCCTTTCTCTTTCACTGTTCACATTCACATCAGTCTACAACTACAGTGGGAATAAAGCATGAATAATGAACTAAGGAAAGATGCAGGAAGTAACAATACAATACAGGCAATTCTCGTCTCATGACCATTTGCTCAATGACTGTTCATTATTATTAATTATGATGGCATAGAATGAAGGGATTTATGACCCCTCCCAAACATATTTGCATTGCTCCTGTAGTCATGTGCTTGTGATCCAGGTGCTTGGCAACCTGTTTGCATTTATGACAGGTTGCCAAGCGCCCTTGGGACTTTGTGATTACCAGTTGTAATCTTCCGTGCCAGCTTCCCAAGAAAGCACAAGGAAGATCACAAGCTACTGCTGCCTGGATGCTTCTTGGGGGCTTGCCCTGTGCAGAGTCTCTCCAGCAAGCAGTGTTTTTGTTTTCAAGGAAGCTGGTTGCAAGCAGACTTTTTCACCCAGCTTGTTTGAGAGCAAATGCTCTGCCTGGTTTCATCCCACCCCTCCCCAGGGCAGAGTCTCTCCTGCAGGCAGGAGGCGAACTGCAGTGCCAGCCTAGCGAAAAGAAGCTTGGATCACAAAGATCCAAGCTTCTTCTCTCCAGCCCAGCACTGCAGTTTCCTTCTGCACATGGAGGGGAGCTGCCTGCCTCCCTTTGGCAAGCTGCTCTTTAGCTGTGTCTGCTTTATGACCCATGCAGTTGCAACCACACCTGGGAAAGCCAGGATACAGTTGTAAAGTCGAGTCAGGTCACATGGTAACCTGCTTTACAACTGCCATGATTTACAACTGTAATTCTGTACTCCATTACAGTTGTAAGCTGAGAACTACCTGCACTTACACAAATGTTTTCAGAATTCATTTAAGTTAACATGGAGCAATATTATGTTACAAATAGGAAATGAGTGGCTACATAAATTGAATGAATGAATGGTGCATGCTTGAGAATACAGGCCATACCCTTGAGTGTAAGACAAATAGGGAGAAGTTAAATAGAGCTGCTGGTACAGACTGACCTGTTAACCGTCTCTGTAATTCAGAAATAAATCAGATGAGCTGAAGCGTTCATCAAAGCTCTGAACTAAATTCAGATTAGGATTTAGAATTATGAAATCTTGGTGCTCTCTGAGCTTAGTTGTTTTCTTGCAGATGCTTCATTACCAAACTAAGTAACATCATCAGTGCAAATCTGATAATGAAACATCTGCAAGAAAACAACCAAACACAGAGAGCACCAAGGACCTTACAGTTCAACCCTGAGCTGCAAATATTCCTTGTATCGGATTTGGGATTATCTGACATATTTTCCCCCCTCTCTTCTATTTCAAGAGCCCCAAAAGCTGGAATGCGGCAATGTTGTGAGTACTGTGTAGCAGGACCTGCTTTCTCTTGTAAGTGATTTATGCATAAAAAGAAAAACAAATTTGCTACAAGATACAAGATGATGTAAAATGCATCCTAAAAGAAAAATGTTTCTTCTACCTACTTGGCAGTATAGAGAACAGCCTTTCCTGGATCAAGACAAATAGCCTTAGTCAAGACCAGTTTCCACATGATAAAGCAATTCTTCAAGAACATCAGCAATAGGGAGAAAAAGCCTTTAGCACTCAGAAGGTACAGCATGCAAATGTTTCTGTTTTTTGTTAATAGATTATTTTAAAAAGAAGAACATCCCACTGAGGCTTGGCAGCAGTAAAGATGGACGAACTCTTCCATCCTTCCATCAAATTAAATATAATTCTACTGTAATCAGAAACAGATCTGCCCAAGTTACCAACACAGACCATAGACTCATGGAATCAGAGATGGAAATACCGCATTAATCCCTGCTTGAAGAAGTAGTAGCAAATAGTGTTTTGGCAAATCTTGGTTAATGGGTTAAGCAAGGCAACTGACTAGCATTTCTAAAATTACTCTGCAGAAATTTTACTGTGAATCCATTATTACTTTGGTTTTACACAATCCTGTTTATTTTGATTCAGAAGGAAGTCCACTGGGTTCAGAGAAATGTGTTTTTAAATGTTATTGTTCAATTATAATCAATGAGCAACTTCACTACTAAAAAGGCAAAGGGGAACAACTGAAAAGACATCCCCAAGCGCTCTTGGCTGCTATTAAATTTTACAAAATGAACAGCAGGATAATTTATCATGGATCTCCCAATGTTAAATTTAATTTGTTATTTATCCATGGAACATAAGAATCAATTTACAAAATACATTGTGTACTGTAAGGTAAAAAGTTTCCCCTGCCAGTCATATCCAACTCTAGCGGGTGGGGCTCATCTCTGTTTCACAGCCGAAGAGCCAGCTTTGTCCGAAGATGCTTCCATGATCATGTGGCTGGCATGACTATATGCCAAGGCGCAAAGAATACTGTTACCCTTCCCACTGAATTAGGCAGTACCTATTTATTTCCTTGCATTTTGCATGCTTTCGAACTGCTAGGTTGGCAGAAGATTATATACTATACATGGTGATTAAAATAAAATGTATTTTTTGAGCTTCTAGTGGGTAATAATGGCAGGCTGAAGCACAGAGAGCTATCACAGCTGAGAACATTGGGTGAGAGGTAGATTTCAACCAGCACAATCTTCCTGAATCAAAGGAAAATTGTGATATAAACTATGTACCCTATGATGGTATTCTGAGTTAAGTGCAGAAATTGAAAAGTTTTTGCAGCTGGCATGGGAGTTGAGCTGCCAGGAGATCTGGAATTTCATCCATACTCCAAACTCAGTGGATTAGATATAGGTATTAAAGCCTTGCTTCTCCCCACTTTTTAATCAATTCAGGAATTAATTAATTACAGTTGAAGAAAGATTTTCTCTGCAGCAAAGATTCTGTGCAGCGGGTTAAACCTTCTTTTGAGATTACAAAAAACAAGACTTTGATTTAAAGACTTGGAAACTATTTGCAAAAAATTAAAAAATATCAGAAAGTTTTTAAAAGAAACAAGGGAATAGTCTTCCTATTTATTTTATTACTTTTAACAAAGTGCTTTATATAATTTTTCACAAAGGCAGCTAAAGAGTTTAGCCTAAGGTAGAAATGCTTGCTCTCTATTCTCAAAGAGAATGGGTTGTCCTTGACTTACAAGGATGGGTTGTCCTTGACTTACGACTGATCAGTTAGTGACCACTCAACGTTACAGTGTGTCATACAGATTCAAAGCTCTGATGGTCACTCCTTCCCTGCAGTTATATGATCAAATTTTGGGCACTTGGCAACGTGGCTATATTTTATATATAGATAGATTTATAGAATAAATTCCACATTTGCCAGAATGAGGAATGTATTCCTAGAGATATTCTGGTGCATTTTGTTAGAAAGAAGACAAAAGATCAAGTTCTGCAGCAGCATTTTAAACATAAGATTGAAAGTGGATAATACAGACATAATTTGAAGAGATTCTTATTAGAATTTTACATAAGAGAATACTCCTTCTGGCTGAAAAATTGAAACAGAAAAAGATCCCACTTTGATGGGATAAATTGAAAGGTGTGTTTTTTATTTTTAAATAGCAAAGATTCAAACTAAATTCAGTTCAAAAAGTGAGACATTTTTTTAGAAGATATAAAGGAAAATTGGAGGAGACAAAATGGAAGTTTCAGAAGGATCTACACAACACTCACAGCAAATACAACAGGAATCGAAAGATGATATTGAATTAGATGCTACAAGGATGGACTTTTCTATTTTTTGGCCTGAGTACGGATTACAAATATTTAATATGAAACACAAATGGAGCAAATGCTCCTCGAAACAAAAAAAATATTATTTGAAAAAATTAAAGAAGATATTATTTGCCTATAAGAAATTGGTATCATGAAAAAAAAATAAACTATTTGACTTATAAAACTTTGTATAAAGAATTTATTTCAAGAGATATTAAGAGAAATGGGATTGTTTTGTATATTAACTTCAACTAAATCCAGAACTTGTATTAACTGATAACATGGCAGATTTGTTGGGGCAGAAATTAATTTACATGAGATTAAAACTATGATGTTGGGAGTTTATGAGGATAAAGGGACTTTCTCAAAACAATTTTTGGAGAGATTGATAGATTTTTCTAATGAAAGCTGGTGTTTGTTAGGAGATTGGAATGATGTATGTTCCCCCCAACTGGACAGAACTTCTGAGAAAAATATTGAAATTACTCAGGGTCAATTACTAAAAGAGTTATTTGATTTGAGGGACAATTTAGAGTTGGACAAAAAGGCATAGGTCTTTTTTAGCAATAGATCTGATTTGGACTTGAAGAAATCTAGTAAAAAAATTGACTAAATAATTAAATATTAAATAAAATAATAAACATTTATTTATTAATCATATTTCTATGCAATTGAAATTGAATGAAATTGACGGCATAGAAATAAGATTAATAAATAATAAATAAATACAACAAGATATAGGTCAATGGTGAGAAAAGTAAATCCTGCATGTAGGCAGGAGAACCCAAATGCACAGGTACAGGATAGGCAGTACAGTGCCTGGCTTAAGAGTAGTGCCTATGAGAGACATCTATGTGTCCTAGTGAACCATTGCATCAGTATGAGCCAACAGTGTGCTGCAGCTGTCACAAAAACTAAAGCAGTCCTAGGCTGCATCAATAGAGGGATAACATCAAGATCACAGGAAGTGATAGTACCACTTTACACTGCAATAGTGAGGCCACATTTGGAATACTGCATCTAGTTCTGGTCACCAAGATATAAAAAAGATGCTGAGACCATAGGAAGAATGCAGAGAAGAATAACAAAAACAAGAGGTTTGGAGGCTAAATCTTATGAAAAAAGACTAAGGAAACTAGGTATATCTAGCCTAATGAAAAGAAGGCTGAAGGGAGACTTGATAGCAGTCAAGGGAAGAGGACGTCAATTTAGGCTGCATAGCACCTGAGGTCAGGACAAGAAGCAATGGATGAAAGCTCATCAGAGGGAGATTCAACCTGGAAATAAGGAGGAATTTCCTGACAGTGAGAACTATTCATCAGTGGAACAAGCCTCTCTCCCGGAATTGTGGGTGCTCCATCACTGAAGGTTTTCAAGAGAAGATTGGACAACCATTGTCCAGGATGGTGGGAGGACTCCTGCCTTGGGCAGGGAGTTAGACTAGAAGTTCTCAAGATCCCTTCCAATCCTATGATTCTATGGTGAATAACATTTCTAAGATAGAGATTTTACAAAGACTTTTTCAGATCATAATCCTGAGTCTGGTTTATAAAGAAAAATTGAATTCTTTCAGATGGAGACTAAATGAAGTGTTGTGACAGAAAGATGAAATTATTGAGGAATATAAAAAGAAATTACCAGAATTTTTTTGAAAATCATTTAAATATGAGAATAGTTTGGGATGTGAGCCAAGCCTTTAAATTTATTAAAGGTTATCTGATACACCCTAATTTGGAACTTAAGAAGACGCAAAAGAAAATATAAGATATTTTGGATGAGATTAAACAAAGTATTAAGGAACTCCCCAGGAATATAAATATCTCTCAACAAATCAAAATTTTACAGCAACAGTTATCAATATTAACAGTAAGAGAAACTGAAATAAAATTGAACTATTCATAATGAAGACATTTTGAATTTGTGAATAAACCAAAGAAATTACTGACTTATTAATTGCAAAAAGAAAATAAAATGATATTGAAAATTACAAGAGGGAGATTCTGTATTAACAAACAATGTGGCCATATAAAAACATGTTCTCAACATTTTTCTACTTTGTATAAAGAGCATGATATTCTGTTGAAGAAAACAGATGAATATTTGAGAAAACAAAACACTGAGGATTACAGAAGAAAAAAGAAAAATTATGACTTGATAAGGGAAGTTTCAGAAGCAATTAAAAGGAGTAAGCCAGGAAGATGTCTGGACCAGGTGGGCTATTGAATTTGTATTGAAACTGCTTTGAGGATGAATTTTTACAAAATTTACAGAATATGAAGAATTCTTTTTTATAGGGAGGAAAAATGCCAGAGACTTGGAAAAATGCTAACATTGACATCTATAGTAGGACAAGATTTGACTTTAACAAGGAATTACAGACCAACATCATTATTGAATAATGACTGTGAGTTATCCATAACAATTTTAGTTGAAATATTGAAAATAATTTTGCTATAATTAATTCATGAGGATCAATATGGGTTTTTACCTAAAAAGTCGATTGAAAGATGTTAGAACTGTGTTGAATGTTTTGGAATATTTGGAACAACATAATAAAAAACAAGCTGCATTGTTCTTTCTAGATGCACAAAAGGGT
Source organism: Acrochordus granulatus (assembly GCA_032468055.1). Taxonomy (NCBI): domain Eukaryota; kingdom Metazoa; phylum Chordata; class Lepidosauria; order Squamata; family Acrochordidae; genus Acrochordus; species Acrochordus granulatus. Next base: position 467,089 of record JANHZU010010709.1, on the reverse strand, counting down.
TTTGACAATTTGAACTGGACTTTTCTGTTTAAAGTTTTGAATTTTGAAAGATAAGAATTTTGTATGAAATTTTGGGTGAAATTGATTTATATTTCACAGAAGGAACAAATAATTATTAAGAGATTTAATCAAATCATATGAGATCCAAAAAGGAACAAGACAAGATTGCCCACTGTCTTCTCTTTTGATTATTTAAGGCCCTTCTGGAAGTCTGCAAGGGAGCAGGAGCTACAGCAAAAAGGCTCTTCTTCTTATCCCGCCAACCGAAATTCCTTGACTGATGGAATCTGAAGGAGGTCTCTTCTGCCAGTTCTGGTGGGGTGGGTCATCCCCACTGGGGAGAAACGGTTCTTCAGATAACCTGGTCCCATGACATGAAGGGCTTTAAAGGTCAGAACCAACACCTTGAATTGCACCCAGAAGCAAACCAGCAACCAAAGCAACTTGCGGAATAAAGTGTTACATGGGCCATTTTCCAGGCCTCTAAAATCTTCCGCGTAGCCACATTCTGCACCAGCTGTAGCCTCCAGATGCTCTTCAAGGGTGCCCCATATAGAGTGTATTGCAATAATCCAGCGAAGAGATGACAAGGGCTTGAATTACTTTTTCTCACTGCACTTTATTTTTTCTTTCTCTCCTTCTTCCTTTCTTTTTCCTTGTTCTATTTCATATTAGTTTGTGTTAGTTACTCTTCAAGCAAAACACAACTCAAATACATAAATAGCTTGACTCAAGCATTGCAAAATTGGGGATGAGCCCTATCCCCCAAAGTCATGTTTGTGAGATCTAATTCACAAAGAGTGACCCATGTTCAGCAGAGATTTGCATCAAAAAGACCTTTGCATAAATACAGTTAAATGTCTGTTCAAATTCCAACAGCACCTTTTTAAAGCTTGCATGGAAATCTTGCTTTTTTAGTCCACACATTCTCACTGAACAGATGGATGTCTTTGTCAATGAGGCATCAAGAGTGGGATTTTAAGGGAGAGGAGGGCATGTTGCATGGTGGATACCTGAACAGAGCTTTGATGAAAAAAGAGTAAAGACTACCACATGACATTACCTTCTTAGCATCAGGAGGAAAGTCATCGCTGGATGAGTCCATTTCTAGTTTGGATTCTTCAGTCATTTTTTCTGCATTTTCTTCATCAGAAGAAATAGCTTTTTCAGTGATATTACTTGTTAATTTTTCTAATTTTCCCTTCAGCTCCTCCTCTTCTGTGCTATGATCAATGCAGGATTCAGTAGCCAGAGACTAGTAAAATAAAAGCAAGCAATAATCAATCATATGTTCTAATTTGCCTATTCTAATTTTGTATACACGTGGGTAGATATATGTGTATCTTTTCAGCATAGGATTAAGAAAATCTAAATTCATCATTTAGACAAAATTAATCAATTTACCATAAGTGTTTTAGATTTACTGTCTTAACTGCACGAGAAACTGAAATACCTATTCCTATGAATAGCAGAAATGATAGAATGGACTAGTAATAAGCGATCATTTCTCTTTCATTTACTTTAAATTAAACACTGAGGTGAAAAGTCTTATGGGCTAAGTATTGGTTTACATTTGGAACCTCTTGCCTCCATCTCTAGTGATATGTTCGATTTATACAATAAAAACTTATTTTCCAGTTTTAAAGAACTGTCAAATGCTTCATAACGATTAGTTAAGCCAGGAGCAGACAGAGGACCGCTGGCCCTGGGAGTCCTCGGAGGAGGTGAGAATCAAGCAACCGCTCCAATTAAGCCAAGCTGC
>JANHZU010010709.1:438353-455767 GCA_032468055.1 Acrochordus granulatus | reverse complement strand
TATCTAACATTCCCTCTTCTTATCTGTCCCTGAAACCACAACCCTGGGCAATAGGTTAAAAGAGAAGGGCTGGCATTAATTGTGACATGAAGAGCTGCATTTGGGTATTAATTTATTACAATATTTATTTCCCTTCCACAAAATACTCTCAGGTCAAGTTATGTGGCAAATAAATGGATCATTTTATAATCTGTATAATTTTGAAATTAAATGTTCTCTCAAATATATCTATGTGAATAGACAGTACATTGTATATGTGAATCTCTTATTCTATTTGTCTTTTTCTTCTGTTTAGTTCACCCTTTTTGCACCTTTTATCTTTCCATTTACTATTGCTCAGCTCCATCACATAAACCATTTCTGAGTCTTGAAGAAATATCTTCTTCCTATTGTTTTAGCCAGCTGTTCTGATGTAACAGAGAACAAATTCTAATACAAAAAGTATCTGCAATTTTAAAACTTCAATTAGACAATTATATGCCAGTTTTTATTTTGCTGAAAGGATTCTGAAGGAAACTATTATGCTGGTTTGCTGGGACATCTGTTCTTTCTCTAAAAAATGAATGAAATATAGGATTTCCTCATGTAAACAGAAGACGATACATTTCTCAAAGTCTGACCTGCAACCTTAAAGTTGTCCTGCGAATACAAGACACACTGTTAAGTAAACACTTCCTTAGAAGCTGCATTTAAGTTTACTTCTAATGCCAGAAGCACTTACGAGCCTTGGGTATCATTTCCAGGTTTTTGGTATGTGAGTTACCTATAAACTGGACTTCTGTGCTGAATTTCTGCTCTGGAGGAGATGTGTGCTTCCCCTGCTCTTGCAAGATGTGATGGAAGTCTGCAGCCAAGTCTGCTTCTGCTGCCATCGAGTCTTTCTGAAAAGAGGCTTCTTCACCATTTGGAAAATCTTCAGTTCTCTAAGGAGGATCATTTGTTGGTATTAATAAGCAGGCTGCACATTCTCTCGTTTGCACACTTAAGACTTTTCTTTTCCAACAACTTCTTAATTAAAGAGCATTACAATCTAGCTTTAATCAATTGTGATGTAACAAGCTTTGTGTACCAAAAATGCATAAACGCATTTTCATGGGACACAGACATGGCAGAACCTTGTCGACATCATTGAAATTGGCAAGGATTTTGTTAAAAGCTGAAAGTCTGCTCTCAAGTCACACTTCTTAATATTTGATAGAAATTCAACAATAGTCTACACACATTCTGAAATTACAGCAAAACTGAACCCATCCAAGATACCAAAAGCAGGAAACTCTGACATAAGAAGCCACAAACCCAAGCTATGTTCTCACATCATGAAAAGGTCTAAACACAATTACTTGACCAAGATCATAGATGGCTAACCTTTTCTTTTTTTCAGAATACAATTTTAATACATAATTTCAGGTACCATACATGTGAAAAATAAATAAGAAGACAAAACATAAAAAACAGATGTGATAATATTTTTCCAGAGATTTACCTATCTATGATCTTATGAGCAATGAGCAAGTGATTTCTGGTTATCTCACTCTGCTGCCTTGTAATAAATTTCAGCACAGGAAGTTTTCCTCCAGTCAAACAACTGAGCTACATCAGCAGAAATTGGGCATGAATGAATGCTTAATTCCTATACTGTTCAGGAAATGTGCACTCCAAAATGGAGGGTTAAGACTATGTGCTAACCTAATTCTACTTAGCTTTATTCCCAATTTCTATGTAAGAAAGTTTTCCATATCACTAATTTTTAAAAGAGAGATATGGAATATATAAATCTAAACAAGTTTTTTTGTCCAGTCATGAGATCACATGATCATTCCAAAAGGTGCTGCAAAAAAGATACAGCTTCTGCTGGGAAACCCACACTGCTGAATACATAGGATTTTTTTGATTGTAAAAAACAACAACAACCCAAGAGCTCCAGGCATTTCATAGATTTCAACAGTTTTAATAATTTCTCAGATAAAAAATTATTAGGCTACACAAACTAGCAAAATTCAATGAATAGAGAAGAAACTGAAAGAAAAAGATCAAAAATTCACACCACCCCCACCAGAAGATCCCTAATACCTGAAAACCTTCTTTCCCAGGACTTGAAGAAAGTTGGACAGATTGACAGCAAGATTGGGAAGAACATTCTGAGTCAGTTTCAAAATCAAAGGAATGCACAGAAAGTAGGCGCTTTGTCTTGCACATCTTAGAAAGCAGAAAAAGTGAAAAGATTCCAAATTTTATTGCAAATACAAGATACTGCATTTCACATGAACTTCAATACAGTATAACACCTCTTCTGATACTTATGATAGCATAGGCAACACAATGCCATTTCTCTGATTATTTACAATCAGAGTTTAGGGCAGTAATGACCTCTGGAGAGACCAGGATTGGGAAAGTCTCCTTGATCACACAGTCTTTTGATATCATTGACCTTGGTATTCTTGTGGACTGTCTCTAAGGGATTGGAATGGGAAAGTACTGTTTTGCAGTTGTTCTCCTCCTTCCTGAAGGGTCAGCTTCAGTTTATGGTGGTGGGAAAGACATACTAGAGACTTCTACCTTGATTTCTCTTTTCTCCACTCTTTTTAAATATCTATATGAAGCCAGAGCAAGGTCATCTACTGGCACAGGGTTTAATATTATCAATATGCTAACAATACTGTCAGAGTCTGAATGGACAGGAACAGCCTTTGACTGAATCCCTATAAGACAGAGTGGCTCTGTGTTTGGGGCTGAATGATTCCAGAGAAATTCCATCTTTGATTTTGAACAGGGTTGTATTCCCCCATTCAGAAGTAGCTCATAAGGCTCATATTCCAAATTGAGGAGAAAGTGACATGCTTTCTGCGTGTGCTTTCTGCACACCTTGTTCATATCTTTCCAATATTCAGATGGCCCGCTTACGATCACTCATGCCCCAGTCATCTATTGAACTAGCTGTAGCAAGCTGTACACAGAGCTGCCCTTGAAGAATATCTGGAAGTTACATCTGGTGCAGAATGCAATGGTCCAGATTCAGATTATCTCAAATGGCCCCACTACTTTGGGAGCTTCACTGGTTACCTGTGACTCACTGGTGTGACTCAAGGTGCTGGTTAACAATGTTAAGGCCCTTATGTTGGTCTAGACTGCCTTTTTCGGTATCTAAACAGATCAAATATGGTAACCTCCTTCCAGGGCCTCTTCTTCTAGGATTATCACCCGATGGGGTCTCAGATGTGGGCATTCTCATTAAAAAAAATAATTTGCTTACTTTAGTTACAAGAGTGCCTCATATGTATTGGTTTGTTCTTACTGTCTCTTTTTGCTGTGATAGTTTCAGATTTGTTAGCTTCTGGTACATACAAATCCATACAGACAGGGCAGAGTTCTGAGTGACACACATGCATACACAGGATGTGGGGAGAAGAGCAAAGCTACTCTCTCAAATATCTTTTTAAGAGGTAAAGATAATTTATCTCTTAAAATCCTCTCTTAAATGTCTTGTCCAATCTAAAAGTGCTTATGTTTTGATTAACTTCTAGCCAACTTTGCAAGAACCATTTTTAAAATGAGTGTTGGTGTAATGAAAAGTGACTCTAGAGGACAAGGAGTCTTCAGGACAATAACATTACTGCAGTATTTTCCCATTCTCACTGATTTATCTGCATATTTATCTTTAATTTATCTGGGAAAGGGCACCCTATTGTGACTTAGCACAAAGATTGATTCAAGAGAGAGTAGTAACTTAATAATGTGACAGACTTTTGCACACTAAGTCTCAGTAGGAGATAAGTGGTAGTAGTAGTAGTCTCAAATCACTAGGACTCTCTTTTAACTGTTCAAAAAGAAAAGAAATTCATGCCAGAAAGCTGTAATAAAAGCACCTTTCCTCAGATAAATCCAGAGAGAGAAAGGCAAAGAAAGGGAAAGGAAGGCAGTGAGGAATAGAAAGGATGAAATCATGTAAGCCCACATTATGTAAAACATGCATCAAAAAAAGCTATCTAAATTGTCCTTACCCTGGCATAAGGCTCAGATTCTGCTCCGTCTACATTATCACTGGTGTCCTCTTCCTCAATCTCATTCCTATTCCTATAATCACCTGGACAAGAAAGACACAAAAATGTAAACAATCATATGTTGATCAGGTATCTACCATACAACTGGAGAGATGCTGTAGCCCAGTGTAGACCATGTTTTACTTTCTAGATGTCAGGTTCAACTGCTGCCATCCTAATTTCAATGACTTAGTTCATGTAGAAACAGATATTGGCGTATCTTCAGCCCCAGTAATAACTTCTCAGTTATTGTAATTTGATTGATGCAGGGCTTTTTTACAATTTCTTACCAAAAAAAAAAAAACCAACAATAACTGCAAACTGCAGCTAGTGAAAATTAATCTCATTTAATTTCACTGTCAAAGAACTTTCTTTTTTTCCTTCCTTGTTGCTGACTAGTTAGGCTGAAAAGTCTAAACAACTTTGAAGGCAGGATATCAGGGATACCATCTTTTCCCATATAGATTAGTCTACATGGGAATCACCATATAGCGATTCCCATATGTAATCACCAAAAGAATCTTTCTCCCATATCTTGTAAGTATTCATAACACTCATCCCACAAAGAGGCCCTTACATCTCATGATGGTGCTGTGGATATATGATATTCATAGCCACAGGTTATATTAGAGAACAATTCTTTATGGACTGTATTTAATATTAAATGTCAATATTGCACCTTTTCACCTAAAATTAACCATGTTAATGTTGGAATTTATCAGGAGAAAAAACACAATATCCCTCAAGATCAGAGTGACTGTATCTGTAATTCCCTGACCTCTTATAGTGAATCAATGTGTATTTGGCAGATGTACAGACAGACCATGGTATTCCATTCAGAGTTTTCCTCAATTTGACCAAGGCTTGAATGAAGGCAGTCTATCCACTCTAAGACAGTGCCAAAATCCAAAACGAGATTCAGAAAGTGTGCTTTTTTTTGCCCTTGACAAGTATGGAACAACATAAACAGCTGTAAATGTTATCTTATAAAAAAATTGGATTTTTTTCAGACACGTTAAAATGCAGCCTGCCAAAATTTATTGAACTATGTTGAGGAATTCTGAGCTTTCATTTGAACAAAAAATGCCTGTACCTAAGCTGTTTCAGGGCAGAATCTGATACATTTACAACCAAAGTTGTACTTCTTATGGAAAACCATTGTAGCCAGTTTCAGATGTATGAGTAAAACGTTCCAAAAAAGGAAAATGATTCCTAAATAATATGATGGGGCTGCTTTGGGGGAAGGGAGGAATGAATGATTAAAAGAAAGGAAGAGATTTAATGAAGAAGAGGAGGCACTGAACAGGAAAAAGTGAAGTGAATCAACTGCACTGAAAGGAAGGTAAAGCACTTAAAATAATACTTAAAACAAAAGTCACATCTAGAATCAACATGTGATGGTGCAATGACAGCATAAATAGCAACTGTTTATAATGGATACCACTGAGAAATTAGGAACAAGCACCTGGAGCGATCCCAATCCAGCAATCAATGCGCCACTTCAGTTGCTATGAACAGAAGGGTCCCTTTGGCCCAATACCGCACGCTGCTCCCCCACTCTGGCAGAAGCGACGGTACTTTCTTAAAAGAGCATTATTTCCCTTTCAGAGTGCCCCACAGCTGTAAAAGTCCTGTTTTGCATTAGCAAGCTACTGAACAAACATCTTGAAAGAGAGCAATGGCGAGCCACTGCTGTATCATGCCAAGAGAACTGCACAGATGTATCCGTATAAATCAAAGGCAATGTTACATTTTTTGTCCCACTTCTGCTTAGGACATCAACATCTGATGAACATTTTAAAGTTTTTTTTAATGGGTGTGTTCCTGCCTAGAGTATGAAGTCCCTTATATTTCATGAAAGAATGTCTGAAAACTGCAATGTTAAGAGACACCATTTTCAAGCTTCTTTCAAAAGGAGAGCTCTGGTTCAGGGTCTAAGGGATTTGTAAATGACTTTGAAAAAAAGGCAACTTACTGGTCACATCTGGCAAGCTATGCACTCTGCCACAGAGACCTAGAGTAAGAGAAATTAAGCTACTTTAAATCAGACTTTACAGTGAACATGATACAGAGTCAAACACTATCAGAGTTTATAGCTAATCAACAAAAGCAACGGAAAATAACAGTCCTTTTGTGTATCAATGAGATGGCCTACAAGTCAAGTAGTTGAAATAATGTGATAAAACAGCTGCAATGTTATCACTTAGAATATAACATGGGCATCGTTGTATTCCGTTGATGAATGAGCAGGGATGGTTGTCTCCGCATTAATATATTGAACCTTGTGCAAAAATAAGGGTGCCTCCTCTACACACTCCCATGTAATTGGCCCAGCCTTTCTCAAAGTCTGTTGATATAACAGAAACATAATGCACCCAATACATTTTCACAATGACAAAAATAGAAAGTACATTTATTTCAGAGTTTTTCAAACTTGCATCCATGAGGGGCCTACATTTGATGAGTCCTAGGAGGCAGGGCCTTCTCTGCTCTTGCACCCACCTTATGAAATACTCTTCCCCCTAAAGTTCAGTCAGCTTCATTCCTGTTAATGTTCAAGAAGGTCCTCAAGACCTGGTTATGTCATCAGGATTGGGAGTCCCAGCAAATCAGTGACATTTTAAGGTGGTCTCTTATTGTGGGGTGATATATGATTGTTATATTTCTCTCTCTGTTTGTGGTTTGTACACTTCATTTTTTGATGATGGGTATAATAATGATTGTTTATATTTATATTTTATAATGAGTGTTTATAATGATTGCCTTTATGTTGTGGCTTTAATTAACTGTTGTACACTGCCCAGCATCACTTCTGGTGAGATAGGCAACTGTATAAATTTGAATTTTATAAATAATAAAATATAAATTTTATAAATAATAAAAAGCAAACTTTGCAATTTTAATATGTGTGGACTTTAACTCCCAAAATTCCCCAGAAAGTATCTATCGAAGATTATTCCAATGTTTCAAAATTGTTATATAAAATTATTGAGAAGTCATTTTTAGGAAGTATACCATGAAGGATACAGCTGTAAATCTACCCCACATCAGATGTTGAATTCAGCTATGTTGAATTTTAACTGAACTTCCTCAACCAAAGATTTTCAAATGTTAATTCTTAGGCAGAAAAAAACACACACATCAGGTCAATTTTTTTCCCCCCCCGCTCAGAAAATGGTTATACTTCCCAACATTGCCATCTTTTGGCTAGATATAATTTTTCCACCAGTTTCAACCATACAGAAAGGAGCTACCAGTGTGCATCTATCTGACTTTGACCCTAAAAGTGTTCCACCTGCATTCAAGTGAATGAGAGTAGAGCATCTTATTAGACCTGATTGCTGATCCTTGCTAATACAGAGACTAAAAGAGGGAGAAGATACAGGATAGCGGAAGTGGGCCAGTTTATGCAGCCTCATGCCTATAGACAGGTTTACATATTTTGTCCGAGCTTCAAACATGGTTGAGTCTATAGCAGGAGGTGTTTTTTTTTTTTGGTATGTTCAGTTGTGTCCAATTCTCAGAGACTGCCTGGTAAAGTTCCTGAAGTTTTCTTGGTCGTGTTTTATAGAAGTTGTTTGTCATTACCCATTTCCCAGAGCTAAGAGGAAACGACTAGCCCAAGGTCACCCAGATGGCTTTATGCTTAAGGTGGGACTAAAACTCATGGTCTTCCAGTTTCTAGTCTGATAGCTTAACCACTACTCCAAACTGGCTCTCATTTATTTATTCATTTTTATTACATAGCAGATATTTATAATATGTATGCCCCCTCTTCAAAAGAAGCAGTATTTCATAACTGTAATTTGCAGATCATACTTTTTAGTTTTTCTGTAGTCCCAAATCTCTTAATATTCAGCCTACTGAAGAATTTCAAAGAACTCATGAATTTGTTTATTTTTGTGACATTTTGTTTCCCTAGTACTGGAAATGCCAAATCATGAATTTGGATTCTACTCTTTTTACACTTTTATTCTAATTCATTTCAGAGTTTCTGAGAAGCACATATATGTAAAATTATGTATAGTAAAATAAATGGTGTGTGAAAACTATCAGAATATTCACTGAGCAGAAGCTTACCTGTGGTGTGAGAAGCAATGAATACAACAAGCATGCAGCCAAACAAGAAATAGGATGCTAACTAAACAGAAATATGTAGAACTGACAGAACTTTGGCCATGATGGAGAATGTGTTAGTGGAAAGAAATTGGAAGTTAATGTGTCCCAAGAAACCAACAGAAAGTCAGTATGTTCTGACTAAGAAAATGAAATTCTGAGTTGGATCCAAAGAGCCATAAATTGGAAAGAAAATAACCACAATATTCCATAAATGTTTATATGCAGACATATGACAATTCTCTTGTGGCTATTTAAATAAGAAGGGTACAAATCCTTACAACTTACAAGCAAAAATTATTCTAAGTATATAATATGGAATATATAATATGAAGAGTAAATGTATTCTAATCCAATTCCATAGTTTACTAACAGTAGCTTACTGTTTACTAACAGTATCTTATCCCTATCAACTTTAAAAAAACATCTTAAATCCCGATTATCAGTAAAACAATGTGACATTTTCAGTTCCAAAAACTACAGGTTTAAAATATATTATCAGTTGGGCTGTGCAATACTTTGGATACAAGGGAAAACATGCTTTTGAGTGCACAGACCTATCATTAATTCCTTAAGCTAAAATACATTTTCCTGGAATTGTGCTGAATCTATGAAGGGCAACTGTGCAATTTATGAAAAAGTTGATAAAGGTGCTATATATGCATTGCCACATTCTCTAAAGCCTTTCTTCCCTTGGCATCTGAAACACCATACAGCTCTTACGACTATATATTACAGAAACATGCTTTACTTGAATAAAAAAGCTTGACATAATGATGATAATTTCGTATGTGTTACAATGTTGTTGATTAGAAACTCCTCCTTATTAATCAGTGTATTTTTGATACAATTTCAGTTTTATGATTTCTGGTGATTATTCTATGGTCATTAAGAAAAAGGATACTAGACAAATGTAGGACTGAGGAGGACTCCTGAATGGGAGTTGAAATGTTTCTCTGTAACATCTATAAATAGAAGACCAGTTGCCTTTTTAAGAAAGTTTGCAAAGATTTTTTTGCAATTTTGCTATGATGCTAGACAAGAACAGAGATGCTTTGGTACAGAATGTTCCTAGTTTTACTAATAAAAGAGCAAGAGAAAAGGTGATGATAAATATCGGAAGCTCATAAATAGAGACCCTCAATTATTGTATTGGAGGCAGTATGAAAAAGCTTCATTTGAAGCATCCCAGAAAGTCATAGTATATAATAACAATTATATCATCACTCCATATATATTATCCATTATCTCCCCTGGCACTTAACACTAAGTTTAAATGTGGAAAATACTAAAGACCTCCAAATATTTGGTTACTATTTTCACTGTGGCACACAACTTATCCTTTCAAATTTTTCATATTATTATCTTTAAACTAAAGTTTTCTTTTACTTTCAAATGGATATCCCATAATTTTAGAATTAAATATCAAACAGTTCATTCCAATTCATTTTTCCAAATCATTCCCCAGTGGTGGTTAATTTTCTAAAACAAAGTTGATGGGAAGCAAACCAGCTGGAAAACCACATTCTTTGGCTTGGGAGTAATGTAATTGTGGAAACAGATCGTAGTTATTCAGAGATAATTATAGTGATACATGGTAACTGTTAATTAGGTATACATGATTTGCAGAATCTTCCAAGCACTCTAAAGAAAGTTACTGAGAAGATCTCACCAAGACCTCTGCCCATACCAGCCAAAGTAGAATTCATTTTTTGTCCATGTGACATCCTTCCATAGAGAGATCGCATCACTTTAGCACTTCCAAAATGCTTGAAACGAGTTCTGACATGTTCATAATACCATTCCAGAGATCCAGTCTTGACAATCCTGCCCAAGAGATGAGAGGTAGTACACATTAGCCAGCATGGATTCTTCCAAACCTTCTATCAGTTAAAATATTCCCATTAGCTTCAATGAGGAAGGCTGAAAATATTCTAGAGAATGATAATGCTTTCTATAAAACTAATAAGCGTGAACACTATCAATATATTACTCATGTTTATCTAGAGAGAAAAACCAACACCAACTTTCACATGTGGGTGTTGTCATGTGAAGAGAAACCTCTTTACAGAATCAGTTACTAAGATTATTTTCTTCCATGCATTAATTATCTGCTTAAATGCAAGCATAGGGCTGAATTTTCCCAAAAGTATTCTAGGGAAAAAATTGCCTTTAGTTTTGAAATACAAATAATATGGTATTGACTCAAAATGAAGGAACCATTGTTCAGAAAAGTTCTAAACAATGGTGCCCCTTCAAATATGTCCTTAATTGATGAAGATTATACATATGGGCGGTATAGAAACATATCATGGCACTGTTTTTGCTGTAGGAATTAGGGTAAGTCTAACTAGTTACTTGGTACTGTTAGTTTTTGATGGCCAAGGAAGAAAAAAACAGAGAAAATGGATGCTCTTACATAGGTTATTATAGTAAACATCTGAGCAAGCATATGTGTTGTGTTCTTTGGATAATTAAATTTTATTGTCTCCTTTTAACAGTGGAAAAAAAATCTGTATCAGCATCTTTCTCAACTCCAATCCATTCTTTTCTCCAATTTCTACTCTCATAGGTGTCTACTCTGAATAACAGTGAAAGTGATGAAACATATTTAGGAACAGCATGACACAAATTCTGTGACCTATGTAGTTGCATCCAGCACTAGTCCACAAGGATGAAAGGGTATACTTCATAGTGCATCATCACATGGGTTTCATCATTTTGACTAGTTCTCACTTCTGGATATACAGTGTTACAAAGAGGTTATAGATTCAAATGAACAAAATCTAACCAAACTAAACATAGTATTCTTTGTAAGGCTAGATAAGTCATGAAGGCCATGCTTCATGAGAATTTAAAAAGTTCAAGAAAGTTTCCACTTAATGTCCAGTGAGAAATGTAATAGAGGAGGAGAGGACTCAACTCTTCTTCTAGAACACTTACCTAGATAGGCGGCATGGATCACACATCCAACCTTGCTCTTTGTTGTTGTACTGGCTGCAACTTTTACATATGTACAAGCGACAGTCCAAGCACTGTTGTTTGCTGTTGAGTAGAAACTTAAAGGGTTGCAGACAGTGGATGCAGAGTGTTTTGTTGAGGTGGGACTGACTGGACAATAGCTCTCGCTTTGTGCTTTCTTTTTCAATTTTGCCTTTTAGATCTCTTTGGGGGAAAAATAAACAGTCATGTATTCACACACACATTCATATACACACACATATATGCATTTCTGGATACTATAAGCCCTCCAAAGTCTTCTTTAAATAGAGTGAATAATAATAAAACTAATAATGTCTATATTGAACAGATAAGTAAATGGTGTCAAAAAAGAAGCTTCCAATATTTAATTAATATTAATTCCAATACTAATAAATGGAATAAGAGAGCAGGTGAAGTATTCATTCCTAATGCGCATTTAAAATTCAAATTCCTATATGAAACAGAGCAGTGGTGGACAGCTTTCTATAATCTAGAATCCAAATATTGTTTTTCCCTGAAAGTAGAGAAGATCCGAATTTTCACAAACTGATAGGACCAGGATTTTCTGGCCTCTGTATGTGAAGCCATATTGTACCTATATGTGGTCATATCTACATCTGTAAGGCTTTTTTTAAAAAAATATTTATTTGCCTCTCTTTTCCTTGGATTCTACTGAAAATCAATTTCATCCCACCCTCCTCCTATTAAGTTCACGTCCTCTCAAATGGGTCCTTTTCTTTGTTCCCCAACCTTATTAGTCCAACCAAAGGCTCCATCAGGAGAGCTCGAGGGAGATGGCACTGGCAGCCCATGAGTCAAGGACCACTCACCGTCTCCACTTCACAGTCCAGTGCACTCCCTCCCTCCCACATTAGTATCTCTGCGTTATGTTTCAGGCTCTTTCTCACACCACGTTCCTGCTTCTCTCCCTTCCACTGCTGCAGGACAAACAACTCCAGGCCTTCCAAACCTGTTCTGCCAGCGGTATCCTCATTCTTGCCAGGCTGAACAGGAAGTGTCTGCTGGGGCACAGCCATAGACTTTGCGATAGAAAGAAGTGCTGGAATCATGTTCAGCCGTTATTCATCCTTTTTACTTCAAACTTTCACAGTTTGAACTATACCAGGGAGGTCAGGTAAGAGATATCTGTCCATTTCCTAATCACAATTATAGAATCATGCTTTGAAACGATACAGAAAAGAGGCCATTATTGTACAATCATCTACACTGGGGTCTGGTGCAAAGCTTGGGGAATGTTCTTAACAAGCTCTTCTGTCTTGCTGGATGAAACTGATCCAGGCTGCATTTAAGGTAGATGATGGAACGAGATTAGCCAGTGCTTTCCTTACTTCTCCCCTTGTAAAACAAAAATCTCTGGATCCTCATGGATCGCTCATTGCCTTCGATAATAGTGACAGTATCCCTTTGGAACGGCTTTACCATTTGGAGACACAGCACAGAAATACATAGCACCTCTCCTCTTTCCCACCTGTGGGCCTTGTTCAGAAGACAGCACTGGGTGATCTCTCCTTGGCTTCATGACAGTTAAACTATATTATTATAGTGTTCTTTCTACATCCAGTGCTTTTAGATGGAGCAACCGAAGCTGATCATTGGGACTACACTGATTGTCGGTGTTATTAGTAGCAACTGAATCAGGAGAGACTGCCTATCCTGGACCCGCACATAAACACAGTAAAGGCTTGAACAATGGCCAATGGCTGAAACTGAATCCCAGTTGAGACAAAGACCCTGACAATATGTGGTTCCTTGCTCAGCGAGATAATCTGCTTTGGATGAGAGTGAATTCCTCAAAAGAGCAGCTATGTAATAGATATATTACTAAAGGAGGTAATAATGGTAGAAAGCACAGTTATATACATAGAAAGCACAGTTATTTCAGAGCTCTAAGTGGTGGGTCAAATTCATTCCAGAGTAGTAGGAATAACCTGAGCAGCATTAACTTAAAGGCTGGATCATTAAAGGATGCCTTTCTTGACTGTTGAAAGGAGCACAATAATATCCAGCAAGTGACTTCTAGGAATAAAGGTTGCTTTATTAAATATCAAAATATCTCCAATATTTGTGTTTATTTAATATATTTAATATCCTACTGCTTTGCCCCTAAAACATTCAAAGAATCCTACAACATAAGCATTTCTTTATATAAAGAATCACACTCTCCACAAGAACACACAAACATTTTTTACTGTTACACATTGGTTCTGTAAATACTACACTCTTGATGACTACTTGGTTATAGGTAATCCTTGATTTATGACCAATCACTTAGCAACCACTCAAAGTTACAATAGACTCCGGAAAAGGGACTTAAGGCCCAGATTCAAAGTTCCAACGTCAATTCCCCCTGTGGCCATATGACTGCATTTTGGGCATTCGGCAACTAGCCCACATTTACAGCTGTGTTCAGTGTGTAAACATTAAGACTCGAGTGGAGGGAACATTATGTGACTGTGATTTACAGTGTTTTTGTTGGAAACTGGAATTTACTTCTAATTTCTGACAAAAAACACCACACAGCAAGCAATGAGTTCACTTAACATTTGCTGTATTCATTTAACTGCTTCAAAAAGGTTGTAAAATCAGGCACAGTCACACGGTGAACTGCTTAACGACCATCATGACTTACAATCATTACTGTGAACCCAATTACAGTTGTAAGTCGAGAACTACCTGTACATTCGTCTAGTTTTTTGGGAAGAAAATGAGAATGGTTTGCTTCTGCCTTCTTCTGGGATGTGTTTTTTTTCTAAACAAGACAAAACTTCCAAGGTTAGTGTACAGCTCTGGCATTTCCTGCTGAACTCTCAAAATCACAGAGAATCTACATGGATATTATTCTCTATGTATTTTGACTTACTTTCAAAATCTTTAGTACACTAGTAACTTTCAATGTGTGGACTTCATCTCCTGCTCACTGGGGAGTTGAAGTCCATGCATCTTTACCTTGCTAAGACTGTGAAACACTGAAGTAGCTGAAGCCACTGAAATGTTCCCTCCACTCGAGTCCTGACGTTTACTTTTGCTTTTTAAACTGGTGAGATGCCAACTCCGTGGCTTAGCACATCAAAAACTGTGTGGGAACAAGAGACTGCATTTGGGATTTTTTGAAATGATATTCATTATTTAGCTTAGTCATCTAGACTAAGGGAGAGAAAAAACGGGTTTCCCATGGAACATTATCAGTATCTACATCAAATTCTGAAACCACAGATCTCAAAGTATAAAGCAAACATCCTCTGAAGACGTCTTGGGAATCTGTCTTTTGTGACCTTTTTCTGTAAAACAGATACTTAGAAGTTCACAAAACTTTCTTGGTCTCATCATAGTCCTCTGTGATAAAATATCATCATCATCATCTTTGTGTTGCTTCTTGGGGGTTGCTGGATGGCCAAGACTCAAGAAAACAGCTTCCTGGGCCATATTAGAAGTCAGGTTCAAATCAGGACCTTTCCATCCATGGCTCTTAATTGCCATATGAGAATTGTCTGACTCACATAATTTGAATGTTATTCAGACCCACTGAGAGCAACATGGGCAGCTGTTTCCTTCCTACTATGGTTTAGGCATCAGAAGAGAGAATTTTCAGCACGAATACAGAAGAATGGATCAGTACAGTTTATATATAAATAAAATTATTTTTATTTTATCTTCACTGGCCTCTAGTTTGTTTCCAGTTCTAACTATTCATACTTTGAATAAACTAATTTTTTTGTTTGTGTATATGCCAATTCATTAATATCACAATTATCTTTTTTACATTTTTTTCCAGATGGAAGAGTTTAACTTGTCCCTTTAGCATCTTGTTTGTCCTTTCCTTTTTGATCACATGACTTTGGGGAAGCTGTGATGGTCATAAGTGCGAGGACTGGTCATAAGTCACTTTTTTCAGTGCCACTGTAACTTTGAATAGACGCTAAATGAGTGGTTTTAAGTTGAGGACTTCCTGTACATGGGTTTATATTTACACCAAGCTTTCCAAAAACCATTTCTTGGAAAGTTATTGACAACTGAGATTCTATCAATATAAATCTAAAGTACTGTACATACTCACAAATAACTTGATAATTTTAGGTGCCAAAATATTGGATTTGGCTTATTAACGGATGGGTTTATCCACAAGTACATATGGTAATACTTTTTTTAAAGCATAAAGAATAAGCCAAGTGTGAAAATTAAAACATACAAAAAATCCAGACATCTTAACTGTGGACGGCAGACTTTTCATAGTATTTTGTTAACAATTTGAGGGTCAGATTATCTGTCAGTATACATGGTAAGCATTTTTTTGCTGAGTAGGCACTACTTCACATCTAAATTGAACCACATTTGCCATTTGAATGCCTTTTCTCTCATATTTTTAAACTCTTCTGTCCCATTAAAACATTGGTATCATCAAAAAACTTGAACACCCAAACCTGACACTGCTGATTTTAAATCATGCATCTGAAAACAATGATTGCACTCTAGATCCTTCAAGGGACCCAGTGTTGGCATTCCTTAACTGCAAGGCCTGAATTGCAAGGCTTTTTTAAACTGATCCATTAAAGTAATTCTTGTAAAATGGGCCACTTCGTATTTTATCTTTGAGCAAAGCAAGTACAGCTCCAGATCCCTTTAGTAACTGCACTCAGTTGCAGTTATCCCTTTAGTAACTGGACTCAAATGGGTGGCGGGTCGCTCCATTTTCCTTCCCAGTTTAGCCCCTGAGCATTTCTGGGAATCTACAAAGGGGCCAGTTTTGTCTAGTGGTTAAGGTACCAGGCTAGGAACCAGGAAGCTCTGGAGTCCTAATCCCGTCCTAGCCTGGAAGCCGACTGGGTGACTTTGGGCCAGGCACCCTCAGTCCAACTTTCCTCACAAGGTTACTGTTGTGGGGAAACTAGGAGGAGGAAGAAGTGTTAGGTATGCTTGCCACATTGAGTTATTTATAAGAATAATAAAGGTGGGATAAAAAAACAATCTTGTAGATGAAGTTCTGAAAACTATGTTGCAAGAAGAGGATTTGGACAGCACTCAACTATTCAGAAATATCCTCGCTGTTTTAAAGGTGAACCCAAACATTTGAATTACTATTAACAGTGAATGTTTCAGAAAATAAAACAAATTATAAAAAAAATTAAAAGCGTGTCAGCTATTCATAATAGCTGTATAAATGATCAGAGCTTTACATCTTCCTTTGAAGAATACAATATTTCCTGCCCTGGGCTGAACTCAGTGTCGTTGCCTGTAAAAGAATATGGAATCATCAACTTCAGTTTGTGGGAATTAAAAATATATTCCAATCAGTATCTCACACAAATGAACATTTTTAAGCTGGGTTTTACCAGTACATGTCCACCAGATTGTTTATAGATTTTTGTTTTGCTTTCAAGCACAGCTAGAAATACACAGCGCCCTTTGTTTGCCTTGGGGTGGTGATTAAGGAACATAATATTTGCAATGTAGGACAGGTCCTTGATGGCTTATTTCCAGGTGGGTAGGACTGGAAAATTTTCACATACATAGTCATTAATGTTGCTCCTGTGGTACATTAACTAGTAATAGTACACTGAAATGTTTGCTCTTTCTGTTTTTGCAAACGTCTGGAAATGTGACCAAGTAAATAAGTAAATACTTTGTGTACACAGACAAAAAAGGGAATGGACCTAGGGGCTTAACAAATCGAGATCCTAGAAATTAAGCATTTATACACATGAAAAATGTCAGTGCCTAAATGACTGACACTTTGAGACTATGGATATTTGTAATTGCATTATAAAGCAATTAATCCTAGGTCTGTGCAGAATGTCTTTATATAATGAGCATCTTGGGAGAAGGAGGTAAGTATGTGAAGGATACATGTGAATAGTTTCATAAATGCTGGAGTTTGAGGTAAGTTCTCCATATCTATCAAATGATTTCTATTATATAATTCATTTGCATCTACTTTTTACAGGGCATAAAACAAATAAAAGAGAAACATAGAAGAGAAAAAAAGAGCTCTGCATTGAGAAGCTTACAATCTGTTTTATTACAGTACAGAAAATAACTTCTTTCAGTGACTCGTGAAAGCTTGTACTATCTGCCTATTCATGAACCCCAGCTAAGTTTATCCTAGTGGTTTAACCGGCTTCATAATTTTGTGGTAGGAAAAGGCCTTCTGCATCTTAAGTAAATGTGATGGGAACCACCATATTTGTTTATTCATTACATTTACCCAGTTCTGGTGGAACAGAGCATAGGTGGGGTCTGCTTGATTTGAAATCTTGCTTCTGT
>JANHZU010010709.1:393635-410475 GCA_032468055.1 Acrochordus granulatus | reverse complement strand
TGGAACGGATTATCTGACTTTCCATTGTTTCCTATGGGAAACTGCGTTTCTCTTTACGAGCATTTTGCGCTAAGAGCATTCTTCCGGAACAGATTAATCTCGTCTTGTGAGATACCACTGTATTTTCATTCTTCTCACCACTAACTGCTCCTACTAAGTAAAGCAGACTTTTTCATGTTAACATTACTAGCATCCAAACACTCTACATTCTGATCTGCCATTTCAGTTTGTGGTAATTTGGGCAAAATGTACTGTAGCAAAAGAAACACAAAGAATACTTTCTTAAAACTTTTTTTATTGGATAAGCTATGACAGATTCTTTAAAATGAAATCACATGAGAATAAAGATATAAAAGTAAAGTAGAAAATTAGCAATTACTAATAAACCATAACTTTAAAACATTAAAAGAGCCTTTCATTCTCTTCCATTTCTTTTGTCACCCATTGTCTAAATACTTGTATTGCACTTTGAATATTAAACACTGGGGCTTATTGCTAGTATCTATTGGAATAATATTATTTATTGTTTTTGATAGGTCTATTAATACTTTTCCTAAAAAAGTATTTCAAATGTTTGCCTTGCTGTTTAATATGTCATATATAAGGAAGCCATTCCTGCTTGCATAAAGTATACTGACATCTTAAAACTATTGTTAGAGTATATTTAACAAAAGTTAAACAATCTAATAATGAAAGAAACAAATATGTGTATCAAATATACCAATATATTTATCACATTCAGCAATATGTAGAAAAATCATAAAAGGAAAAAAAAGTAAAATACTAACCTTCCAAACGTATCTCAATATAGTCTAAGCAAAACTGAAAAAGAAAATTTATATTACTACAGGTATATTGTTCTCATTAATAACCCATAGTTTGAAATTCTTCACATATAGGAAAGAAATAAACCCCTTATTAAAGTACTAGTGAAAAAAGGGATGAAAACTCTCTCCAAACAAATAAAAAAACTTGAAAAACAAAACTAAACATAAGATAAAACTCCAACACCTAAATTGTGTAATTCTCTCTCTCTCTTTCTAGATATAGATATGTAAGTTCAGCATTATAATTAATTTGTTAATGAATTAAACCTAGACTATACAGAATTGTGCTGTCTTGCTTCAGTGCAAAAAGTTGAGATTTTACAAATTTTGTTAATCCCCTTTTTTACAATCTGGGACATCCTTCCATGAAAACATAAACATCTTTTTAGGAATAGTCCAAATTCATTGGATCCAACTTCTTCACAAATTGGAGGATTTCAGATTTTTGAAATAGTTTAATAAAATATTAAAAACTTTAACTCATAACTGGCTTTCAAGAACATGGTTAACTATAGTGATGATTTCTAACAAAAAAAGAATTACAAATCAAGTTTGTAACATATGTATAAAACTTTCTTCAAATTTATTATATTTCAACAGCTAGGACACTCATCTCCATTTCCTAGCCAAAGACCCAGTGTTGTCTGAAGATGCTTCTGTGGTCATGTGGCCAGCATGACTAGACGCGGAGGTGCACAGAATGCTGTTACCTTTCCACCATATAGCAGTGAAAATATTGTGTTGAAAATAGACATTCTCTGAGTACACTTTGGGAATTCTGCAGTTTTTTTTCCAGAGTTTCTACATAGCATTCATCTCTTTCAACCATCTGCAACAACAGAAGTGTCTGAAAATAATTTATATGCTAGCAATTGTAATGTTTGTTATTTAAGAAAATAATTTACGTTGGGAAAATGTGCAGTGAAGAAACCTGCAAGAGGAAGCTCTGTATATTGAAAAATGCAAGAAGCATAATTGGAATTAGTCAAATTCTAGTTTATAATAAACATCTCTATATGATTTAGAAAATGAGCTTTTGGAATTTTTTCACTTTTTTTCTGACTGTCCTAATGTTCATAAGATCCCAACTTTTTCTTTTGCCTTGATGAAATTCAGTACCATGCTACTTAGATTCAAGTTATTCCAAAATATTTTGCTAAATCTGACATCAAAATCCTTTTTAGAAAATGCAGTGGCAATTAAATTTAATGGAGATAAACTCCTAGTGTCTGTGCCCTCTGTAAAAATGGTAGATATAGAATGGTCAAAGTGGCAAGAATGCAAAGCCAACTTTGCTAAAGCAAAGCAAAATCTTCTTTACTTTGCTAAAACAAAATCTCCCATTTTATGTTGTGATTCTCACCGACACAAGAACAACTGAACAACAATTATGGAGTAAGCAAAACTTTTTGCAATTGTCCTACTTAACTCTTCAAGCAACTATATAATCCCAGCATTCTTTGATCTTTGTATATGCAATTACAATACACTGAATCACAAGTCATTTTCTACTTCAGAATGTACTTCTACACATTTAAATTGTTGGTTTGTTTCAAGATTTATAAGGCTGCCCAACTCAGAAACTGATTCTAGGCAGAATTAACATAAACACAATAAACCAAAAGGAAAATACCAAAGAAAACCATCTATAAATAAACTCAATTGGATCCTAATGGTTGGGGGAAGAGTTTAAGGCTCTTAAGGGCTATCCCAAAGACACAAAGATTTTGGGCCTCTTTTATATTGGGGGGCAGAGATTACACATAGTGAAATTTTGTTTTTCTCTCTATATTTATTGTCCATTAGCTTTGTGGCTGTCACATCAAGGATAAGCAACTGTTAAACAGAGACATTGGTTATCCATATGCCACAAATCAGAGGCATTAGGGTGGACCTCTTTCTTCCTACCAATATTAGAACTGGCCATGTAGAACCACTTTACCACCAGTGGTATTTAAAGCTGAAATATCAAAAACTTCTCCCATTCTGGTTCCAGCACTGTAGTCAATGCTATCTCTGTACTATGCCCCAACCTGAAAATTGATTGAAAAGGTCTAAATAATCTGTCTCTTCTGGGGCCTTTGTAACTATAACCCAACTATCTTCTCAACAACTTTCCCTCAAAGTGAATGTTGGAGATCAGGCAGAACATCCTAGAGAAATTTGCCCAGGGAAAACCCCTTGAGGAGTATTATTGGGTTCATTATGCCTTCAAGATTGTTGAAACCATTCCCTCTCACAACGAGGCCGTCCTCACCACATGACCTGAGCTACCACTTATCTCCCAGGTGATCTTAATCAACAGGAGAGACAGGAACCAAATACACAGGTGGCCAGGCTAGCAGCAAAGACAATCTTGTCTACTTCTTTAGGAGTTATAGGCACAAACACTTCCCAGATTCTTCCCAGTGAAACTGTACCTTTAATACCTTAACCAGCCCAGTCAGACTCCAACTCCAAGCAACTCCAAGCAACACCAACTCCAAGAATTCTGCCTTGGTTTTGATCATCATGTATCTGCCTGATTTTCTGAATATTGCAGTGATAGGTAATTTATAATGTCCAGATGTTACTGAATTGCAACTCCCAGTATCCCTCACAGCTAACATGCTGGTAGGGACTTCTGGGAACCATATATTTAGACTTTCATGTAATATTACAGGTTGTCTACCCTTAATGTGGACTTTATGCATCTATAAAAATAGATGATAAAGATATTCTAGACAATGTCTGTATATTTTTGCATTCATAGCTCTGTGCAAACAAAAAAACAGCATATAGTCAATCAAATTTGCTCTGGGATGGATTTTTTTTTTTTTGGCCTCTGTGCCAGGTAAAAACTTTTGCATATACTGTACAGTATTTTTCAAATTCTTGCACAGCTTGAAGTATGTAAGTTTATAGTTTTAACTGTGCTTTTATCTGATAAAGGTTTTGCTTGTAAAACCTCATTGTCTAGAATATCTTTATCATCTATTTCTGAAATTGGGTATTCCTTGTGTCATGAAGCTCCAAGTTGATGATGAAAGATCTTGTGAGATGATATGAATTCAAGAAATCTACAAATGAGAGGGGAAGCCTTTCATTTAAATGAACAAAGAACATATTCTAGCTACATGGAAGAATATAGGATGAATGACTCCTCATCTGCTGCAAGATTAAACCTCTTCTTGCATAGGAAGGAAGAAAGAAAAACAGATACTTATTTTAAAAGAAAGTAATAGCTTCTAGATGCTACTTGACTAAAAGACCTAAGTACTGTTACTAAGCAGGCTAATATATACCACTTGACATTTTTAATGATTATTTTGTGATAGTTATTTGCTCTCACTGGAAAATAACTACATTTAAGGTTCCTCAGTGGGAAATTATATTTAGTTGAATTAAGAAAAAGAGGCAATCCATGAAAACAGAACTTTAGTTGACATTCATCTTTGCAGTACTGGGGGATTAGTTAGAAAAATGAACTTTATTGGGGAAAGCACTGGAGGATGAACAATGCAAAATAAATCCTCAGTTATTTAGGGAATAAAACATATCCAGACTGGATAATGAAATCTCCTGTAATCAAAGCAATAAATTATATAGCTATTACTGTACTGCAATGCTTCTTTTGTTTCCTAATTGTAGCTAAAATATAGATATTGCATTTCTATATGAATCTTGTGTGCAGGGAAGAGATTAATGCAGTAATCTGAATTTGAAGAGGAAAAATGAAATTGGAGTGTATATGGGCATGCACCTTTGGCACCTTTTTAAATAAAACAAGTATTTATTCGCAGCAACATGAGCCCAGGAAAGCCCAGCAGCTCCTTTAAAGATTTGCCAACCAGAACATGAATGCCTATACACATGCCACTTATCTGACAAACCTGGACTGCCATGAACCTTGGAAATTATGGTAAAACATTAATTTTAAAAAAATCCAAGTATTTAATTTAGAAAACTTACATACAGTAGATTTGGAACAAACAAAAAGATCACAGTAAAAGTTGACAATGACATATTTTTTTAAAACAATTCAAGAAAATGCAAAAGAATCACAGTGAAATCTCTGTTGCTTGATATATCTCAAGTCTTAGATTGGGAGTCTTTGGCATACAGATCTGGACAGGTGGCCAAAATGTGCTGGCAAATGTATTTCTCATGAATAGTCTCTGAAATATTATTGGGATTGCTGATTCATATTCATCTTATAGTAGTGTGTTTCATGCATTAGTCCATGGCAACTAATTCTGTTTCAAATAAAGTCACCATAGCATCAGTATATCCATCACCAAATGTTAAAAAACCAAAAATCCACACCCTCTTACTTCTAAACAGAGTTTATATTAACCTATTTTTAAATAATATGCAATTATTTGAATCTGTGAGTTCAGAATGCTAAGGGGCAGTACTCATCTCCATTCCATAGCCAAGGAGCCAGTGTTGTCTGAAGATACTTCTGTGGTTATGTGGCTGGCATGACTATATGCTGAGGCACAAATAATGCTGTTACCTTTCCCACCAAAAGTGGTACCTATTTGTCTACTTGCATTTTTACATGCTTTCAAACTGCTAGGTTGGTAGGAGCTGGGGTAAATAACAGGAGCTCACCCTGTTACACAGTACCTGGATCTTGAATGTGAGCTGCTGACCTTTTAGCCAACAAGCCCAGCATCTTAACTGTTTGGCCACCATACCCCCTCATTGTTATTTTCTATATTTTATTATCCCTCCCAAATCAATAAAGTATTTATCCAGACATACATTCTTTCTAAAGAGAAATTAGTAGATATTGTCTTTTTATGAAAACAGAGAAGGATTAAGGAAGGAAAGAGAAAAAAGCAAGGCAGAGGAAAAGAGAAAGAAAAAAGCAGAAAGAAAGAAAAAAAACCCAAATATTTATGTTCTAGTGTGCTTATGCCCACAGACAGATATTTAGTACTCCCTCAATCAGGTTGATAACCATTAATATTACTGCTGATTGCCAGGATTAATATGTAGTAGAAGCTTGATGTCCTTTTATGAAATTCTCACACAGAGGGAATAATCATTCTTCTATAGCACACCATGTTCGACTATACTACACATGTATCTGTCTTTCAGTCTTCTTCCTGATTATTTCCCTGATTTTATCTTTGCTACCTCTCTTTCCTTGTTTCCTCTACTCAATAACATAGTTAATCATTACTTGGTGCATAAAACTTCTCTATTCTAGGCTTAAGTATTCTTGGTTCATGTACCGATCTTATTTAGCTTTGACAATTGAATTGTATTTCTAAGTTTACACCTAAGTCTTCTATTCATTATTGAAATATTAATTTAATGTTTTTAGTTAAAACACTTTATAATGCTAGGAACTCAAAAAATGTTCAGTGAGTATCAACTGAGGTGGCATTGTAATCGATGTATTCGGAAAATATCAATCTTTCCCACTATTAAGAAACTGACAGTCATTTAAGCAAAGCTCTGTCAGATCAGACTTGGTACTACCAAAATTCTCAGAACAAGACTGAAAAATAACAAAAAGTAATAATGATCTTAAAAATTGTGAACCATTTTCGGTCAATGGCCAAGAAAACTATATGGAGGTATCAACGAAGTCAACAGAAATTGAGCTTGACTCAAAGAATAATTCCTTTTTCTTCTAACACATCCAAACTTAGATTTGACAACAGTGGAATCAGCTTATGGCCCTGTCCCTTTCTCTCACATACTGATCAATATGATTACTGAAAAGAATGGAAAAACAGGAGATCATTGAAGTCAGGGGAAATCTATCTTTGCTGAATACATTTTTTAGCATTTTCCAACCTGGTCCTGGTTTCAAATGAATCAAATTCAGTAATTTCTTCTTTAGGTGCTTGAATCTCATGTTAACAGTATATAAACCCAGAGTATAAGAATAGGGGGCAACGTATATCTCCATCCCAGCTTCTGAGTATGTTTTGCAGCCTTTTACATTGGGACTACAACTACATTTTGTCTAAACAGGGAACCAAGATATTTGTGAGGGAATAATAGCAGAAGGGTATAGATTTGCTTTCTAGTTATGTCCATAGTAGTTTGAATTTGATATTTGTTTTCTACAGAGGAGTAAAGTCAAAGATATGTCTAGTGATAAAGCTAAAATCCAGGAAGCTGAAATCTCCATCATCTTATGAAAGCTGAATCAAATTAAATCATGACAGATAAAGAAAATCTGGGTGCTGTATATTATTTCATTGCATCAATAGTATTTTGTGGGTAAGAGTACTTATTGAAAAAATAACACGATAACAAAAAATCTTGAAAAATCTCTCAGCTATATTCATATTTTGGGCTTCATTTTTAATCATATCGAAGTATTCTTAATGGATTGCATCTTTTACAAAGTTTGTTTGTACTGTAATGCTGTTTTTATTTGTACAAAAATAACAAAAAGCAAAAAGTTCATTTTTATTTGCAATCATTTGCATCCATCATGGCAGTTGTTTTTTTCTACATAACAAGGGAGCATTTTACAATCTGTTTACAATGGAGAAATGCCCTGACCTTAATTATTTTTCCTCTACAAATTATTCATCAAGGACATTGAATTCTAGTAGGAAAAGAGTAATAGTCAACATGGGCAGAGGCAAGTTATTCATCATTCTTGGGAATCTTGCCTGAATTTGTTAAAGTCATCATTGCCATTTGAGGGATGTTGGGTGGCTGCCTTGAAAGAGAGGCAGGGATGGAAGGGGACAAATGCACAGTGTTCCGATGCTGTTGGGTGCCACACCTCTGATATGCATCCCTCGTTGCAATAAATTTAGGGTAGGTCTTGTACTTAGGATTTCTCTGTGTTTTCTAGTGAAAGCTGAGATCTTTTTTCCACTGCTTTGACCATAGAGGGTTGGAAAGATTGGAAATAGTAACAGTAACTATGTAATATGGCCCCACCTCTTCCTTGCTCATAACAGGTCAGTCTTGCATGACAGAGTACACCTCAAAAAAAACAACAACAAACCAACACCCTTTAATAAAGTGGTTAACTGGTCAGTAAATTCCTGTTGCAACTATGGATCAGCACTTCATTGATCTGAAAAAAGTGGATCCTGCACTTTTGGGAAAATGCTAGGAGGAGGGGGGAAGGGAAGGAAGAGGAGGAGGAGGAGGAGAAAGATTTGCCACGACTGGGGGTGTGGAACAAGGAGAACATATCCACTGTGTGGTCATAAAATAAAGGGGAAAATAGCATAATTCTCTAAATCCGGAGGTGTCCTAAGTTGAATGTTTTATTTCAAAAGTTTCTAGAGAAGAGCCCGATTTTCAGTTTTTATGCATTTGTTATTTCAGGAATGTTGTCTTCTGTAACGGAGTTGTACAAACTAATAATTATTTCATATTTCTCTAACTCTTGTGTAACAGCTATAAATGTAGTTTATACAATCTCAAGAGGCCCAAAACATAATATTTACATCAAAAGGATTCCAGAGAGCAGCCTTATTTAAGGCCTCTTGATAAGCTCTTTCTTCAGAAACTGAGTGAGATAACATGGAGAGAAAGGAAAAGGTAGTGGAGGAGTAGGCAGCTTACAAAAGTTGGAAGGTTCAGTAAGGAAAGGAACCATGAGATATTACAATTGTAATTGTAATGGCGACATTCCTTGATAAGAAAAGTGATTGGTTAATTTGTTCAAATTATTTCACACTGAAATATTTTATATCTATATGGAAAATATAATACTAATGTTTGAAAAGGATACTTATTGCATATCATTGATTTCTCATAAGGTGATGCCTCAAAATCCAATTGATTTTCTGGATGAAAGCACTGAATCTGTTCTAAGAGCTGAAGTGAATTGTTAATCACCAACTTGAATCAATTTGATGCTTTTACGGAGTTTTTGGTGCTTCTAATCATAGCAATACTGTTTAATAGAGCAGTTACTTCTTCCATACAGAATGTTGATTGGGATGATGGGTTCTCTGAGCAGACATGACCAGTGGGTCAGTTAGTTTCATCTTCTCAGTAAATCCTTTGACTCTCAGATCTACTTTATGATGAGTTGTGTTCTTGCTTCTTCATGCTGCAATTCTTCCTCTCATCTTCTGATGGAATTGGCTTGCTTCTACAGTAGTTTTGTTTCGAACGAATCTGAGAAAAACAGATATTCACCTGTTGCCTTTCTTCTGGGTCTGTTCAATTGTAGGATCTACCACTGTGATTGAAGAATATCTATCTCTGTGTATGTCTTGTCATAATGACCCAGCTGGATTGCAAAAGTACAAGAAATGGGTAGGTGTATTTTTTTTTTGCTTTTCTCACGCCTGTCAAAAGTCCATTTGCTTTGCACTTTCACTTTGTGCAATCATGAATTTGGCTTGGCACTGTCTATTTCTCTGCCAGTCTGCTCATTTCTGCCACCTTCATTGCCTGCCTTTCCTACTTCCACTCACCCACCTGCCTACCATTTCCACTATCTTTAACTATGATTGGCACTTTCTCTGTGTCGGTTGATTGCTTCTGCCACAACTCTATCTGCTTGTTTGTCAAAACCTATTTGCTCATCTGGCACAGTCTCTCAATTCTGATTTCATACTGGGTGACCACTACACATTTTTGGGTCAGGTCTGGAGATCAGGCAAGGTGGGGCAGATTGGCAGAAGCAGAATGCCACTATGAGATAATACTGGTTAGTATTAAGAGATGGTACTGGGCACAGTAGATAAGCTGACACAGAAGGAGCAAGCAGTGAGATGTCTTCCTATTCATTGGTTCTTCATGTTGACAGCCCAGCCCTCTGGGCACACAATTAAACAAAATTTTAAATCAAATTTTGAATAAAAATGAATAATTTTGCCTCTGAATCTCAAAGAATAATATCAAATTGAATTAAGCTATTTTGGAAGCTTGAATCTACTATTTGTATCAGACATTGCTAATTCACAGAGGCCTAATTTCTCATTAAACGCACAAGGTGAGAATACTGTATAGTTCCACTATGAAGAATCCAACTCATATTGATTTGTGTACCTTCTGAAAGATTAGTAATCTGATAGTATTTTTGAATGCTACATGAATTAGGTTACATGGGATATGTGAGGATAGCAGGCTTTTCTGGGATACAGTAACATGGCACAAAAATCTGAAGAAATCACTGAGGTTAAACATTCGAATAATTCAGGGTTCTTCCTTTGAAACAGCCACCAATAGAAATAAACAACCCAATGAAGCTGGCAGGCTCTTTTCAGACTAATACAATTTATTAAAAGGTTAGATTTTGGTAAAGGTGATGCCTTTAAAATTTTTTTGTTAATTTGAAGAGGTGCTGCTAGACTTCTTCCAATTTGGGCTAAAACAGCTCTTACCGTCAATGTCTTAAAATAGAAATTGTACCTGTGTGAGCAATGCTTCTCTTGTACTGATTTGCCATAAATATTGCCATCTCCAACTCTGTGCAATTTTTAGTTAGGGATGCTTGTGCAAGTCTAGAGCACAGTAGAAGAGTGGTCAATACAAATAAATGGTGGAGGGAGAGTCTCAAAGATGCAATCTCAAGATTTGCCTATAATGTAGGACTTTTTTTTTAACTGAGGGGATCTCACTGATGTGAGCTTCCGCATCTCCTCTGCAAGGTAGTGTATTAGATCTTGTACAGTTCAAATATATATATTTGAGGGGGGCAATAATCTGTAATGCAAAATGTTCATATTTAGGGTAGGCATTTAGAATCCCAAGGCTTCCTTAAAGGCACTTCTGTTTATTCTGGAAAACATTTAGAAGTTCTCAAAATGATTCCCCTCTCCTCCTCCACCACCACCTCTGTCTCCCACTTCTTGGACTGCAGCAATACAGCGTTCTGTAGCCAGTTTGAATTCTGGATAGGAAATCAAATAAACAAAATCTTGATCCTGTCAATAGCATACATGTCCTTATCCTCAAGAGAACTTTCAAAAAGAATGTGATATGTGACCATTATTTTTAAAGGGAGCATAAGTAAACTATCAGTCCTGAAATTCATCTTTAAATGGGATTCAGTGACATTTTAAAAAATTGATACTGCCCAAGATTGAAGCTGCTTCTTGAATGTGACTTATTAAAATCAATGCAACTCGAGTCATGAATGATTTTATCCTAGGGCTTCCACCAAATGATCTGGTGCTGATAAAAGACATAATTTGATTGACACACTATCCATGGCTATCTATCAGGTAGGAATATTTCTGTCCCACCATTCCCTTCCACAAAACAGCTCAACACAGCTTGTAGCAAATTGTAGATGTAAATATGCACCTCAGGAAATACACTTCAGAAAATTGAGAACAGCAACAAAATGCACACAACTACTACCAGTTATTTGCAATAGCTAGTAAATGGGACCTGTATTTGGAGGACATCAATGCTTACAATATTGTCCCCCAAAGAAGTGAAAAACAGAGAAGAGTCACAGCAGCTAATTTTCTAAAAGATTGGGAGATGGACTGGACAAAGATGATCCTTGAAACTTTCCAAGTGCCAAATGTCATAACCAGAAGGGATGCTGTTCTGTATGCAGCATTTCAGATTCCCAAAAGAAAAAAAAAAAGCTTTGGAGCCTAGGGAGGGGGCTGCTCATGGAACAGCTGTCTCTGGATTGTGGGGGACAAAAAACATATTCAGTCTTTCTGGGGGAAGACTGACATTTGAATTCAGAGTTTGCTAATTTTGGGGCCAGGCAATATGGCTTTATTCTGGAGGTGCCAAATCAGGGCTGCAAGAAGAAGCAGAGTTAGGACTTTCTGCATCTCTTTTTCTGATAAGCCTGAATAATTTTAATTGGGAGCTGTGAGAATTGCAGAGGAATATAATGAAGGGGTTTAAAGCAAACATTATTGCTTGCATTCTGATGCAGCTGAAGTTTCTGAAGATTGTTTAAAGGCAGGCTCTAATGGGGTGCTTTCCAACTATCCAAAAGACATTCATCATAGCTGGATCCAGCATTTCAAACCTTATTTTCCAGCTAAAAAAAAAAACATCCAGGAAACTATTTGGATTCATTGGTCTCTTGGAGCAAACCATCTTTCTTCGGATTCATGTATTTATGTATTTATATGGCTGCCCAAATCAAACTACGTGGCTATGTTTTTAAGTCCAATTAATTTAAATTCCATGTGGCAGGAATCCATCCGTGATAAAAGAGCTACAAAAAGTTTCTTCTTATGTAGATCAGAATGATCAGTCATGAGGAAAACCAGATCTTGATGAATGCACAAGGTGAGAAATCCACTTGATCCAACACTTTGTTGCTTTGAAGCTGAGATCCTAAGCAACTTTTGATAGGACGACCTTCATACATATATTTAAATCACCAAAAGCCAAATCAACACTACTGAACACAGCTTCCATGTTCCCATACACATATTCAAATTGAAAGGAAATCTAAG
The DNA here is from genome assembly GCA_032468055.1 of Acrochordus granulatus. Taxonomy (NCBI): domain Eukaryota; kingdom Metazoa; phylum Chordata; class Lepidosauria; order Squamata; family Acrochordidae; genus Acrochordus; species Acrochordus granulatus. The sequence goes on along the minus strand of JANHZU010010709.1, from coordinate 398,276 downwards.
ACGGTGGGAGATAGAATCACAACTGAGAACTCTTCCAGCTTTCAGCATGGAGGGTGCAGATGCCTAGTAGTAATTTTCTCTTGCACAATCCAAAACTCAATCAAATAATTGAAGACTCCCCTTGGTGAGAGTCAAACACTAAGGGGGTTCATCCCAGTTTAAGAAAATAGCATTTGCGGACAGGACAAAAGGGAGTTATACTTTATTTTTCATTCCAGATTTGAGAGAAGTACGGTATAGGCACTTCTCCCTTTACCTTTGTGGGGAAATAATGAACGTTTTTTTTCCAAAGATCTGTTTTCCAAAACAAAGTAATTTATGACCTTGATAAAGATCAACTGAGAAGGACACATCCTTTCCCAAATAACATGTTGAAGGCTCGCATAAGATGAATCGAAGAGAAACCAAAGGCAGCCTTATTATCCCCCAGCTTGACAGGAAGGAATGAGTAAAAAGATGCCTCAACGTTTCACGTGGGTTTTACCAAAAGAGGAAAATTACAAACAAGGGTGGGGGAGATAGAATTAGGGGTAGAAACGAAGGCGGGATTTAGCAGGCAGCTCTGATAGGCTGCACACACCGGAGTCCCTCTCCAATGGGGAAAAGGGGGAGGGCACACCCGGCCGGGAGTAGGGTGTCGTTGTGTAAGGATTGCCTGCCTAAGGGTGCCCACTGTGCCTGCGGGCACTTGGTGCGCCCGTCTTTGCAAAAACGTTGAATAAATGTTGTTCTGTCTTCATGCCAAACCCTCTAGTTTTGCTTTCAGTTGGAAAGCAGAGTTGCTTCTAACGCCTTTCTGCCCCTTTCCAGCATTTTGAAAGAATCCGTATGCATTTCCTGTGTGATGATAAGCTTTAAAATCTATAGGCTACTACAAACAAAGGAGAAGAAATATAGGAAGAGTGACAATAGGAATATTATGATGAGCTTAATAATCCGAAGCTTGAGCTATTAATCGCAGTTAAGAACAGTGCTAAAAACAATTCACACTGAGTTGTTATTGAATTATAAAAACTTAACAAACATCTTCAACTAATGTATGCTTGTGATCAGGCAAAAGCAATCTTAGTGGATTTCCATCTGAGAGACTGAATTCCTTCTGTAGATAAAGGTATGAAAATTCAAAAACGGTAGAACAAGAAGAAAGAGAATATGGAGGTAGGCTTATCTGCTTCTTAAAACCCAAATTATGAGTAAGCAAGGGAAAATAAGAAGCTTTTCTTCTTAAAGCTACAGGAGCATGAATGAAATGTAACAGAAAAAAAAACAATCAGTATGGAAGTTTACCCCACCATAAAACTGGCAAATAAAACCTCAAGGTTGTTGCCAGCTCCAGCAAAATAGCTGCCCTTCTCACTGATTTAACTAAAAATGCCAAATCTAGTGCAATAATATGGAGGAGGAAATGGCAGGCTAAGTTGAATAGTTGAAACTTGAAAACACAAACTCTGGCCAGCTGTTTACCCTGAATACAGATGTTATGCAGATATTGCAACTTATCTGTGCAAATATGTCAGCATGATGGGGTCCAGGCCATGTGGCAATTTTTCCATAGTATTTATCAGCAAAATGTTATTGGAGGAGGAATTATACTTGGAAAACATATAGGCTGGGGTGGGGTTCTTGCTCTGAACTGGGGACAAGTCAATCAGATGCAGCAGGCTGCTTTTTGAAATGGTAGTGAGGTTGGCTTCTACTTCCTAATCTCAGTTTAAAAGTGGATTGGTTGATAAGGAATTTTATGACTCTAAAAACTATTTTCTTCTGGGGAGGAAGGAATAGGACTGAGGCTAGGAGAGTTAAGCGTTTTTCCCCCAGCAAAGAGTGTGAAAAAGCAATAGTTGGCAAATGTTTAAGTGCTCAGAATACTCAGTACTCAGATACAGTATTTGAGATAAGATTGTCCAGTGCAAAATAAAATAGAATGATTATTTCTGATTTTCAAGCTAGCTATTGTTGATACATCAAAAAATGCATTTGCTTATTGTATCATATCTGATTTTTTGCAATCACATTATGCTACTGAGACATAACTTCAATCAATTATATTCTAAAATCTTTTCTGTGGGTATGATTAGCAAGCCAGAATCCTTATTCAGGGCCAATGCATTTAATTTCTGCCTGAGGAATGAACTCTGAATTTGTTTCTTTTCATTTCATTTTGTTATTTTCATCCCATTTCTGTAATCTAGCAAGATTCTTTGAAAGTTTGCTTCAGTCTTCTTTCCTTCACAGTTTTGTATCCTTTGTGCATCTGATGAACATCTTCTCTATCACATAATTCAAATCATTAATGAAAATATTAAAGAATGCTGCCTCCAGAATCCATTCTTGCGGCATACCAATAAATGCCTCATTATAGCTTAATGATGAATCTGATAAATGCTGAGTGTAATCTTTAGATCCTCTGTATATTTTCCAGCTCAAATTTATTTTGTTTTTTTGCAGCATTTCCAAAACACATTGAAAAAGGAAATAACTTATTTAAAAAAATGAAAGAAGATTAATTTGCCAAAGCCATGTTCATTTCTGGTAATTAAAAATGAGAAGATGATAAGCAGCTACTGTACTGTCATTGATGTTGAGTTTAACATCTGGTGACTACATAGAAATAACCATTTTCCTGGCAAAAACACAAAAATCCTCTTTTTCAGGCCTCTTTTTATCTGCCCATTCTTGATTCCAGCCCTGGGATCTCCTGATAGCCTCCCTTCCAAGTCCTAACAATTTAGCTTTTGAAGAGTAGCCAAAGTCAGTTGGATGTTCCTTCCTTCTCCCATTTGTTTCTCCTGATATACACTCCTATTTATCACTGCTCTAGGTTTATTTAAAGTGAATGCTGTAGTTTGAGCCAGGAAGGGGTTGAGCTAGATGAACTTCAAGTTCCTTTCAAACTTCCATTCCATGATTTTATGAAAATAACATTTGAAGGAAATGCACATATTTGAATACACTCACTTTTAATTTCTCTTAAATTCAAAACTTTCAAACTACGTTATCAGTTTTCCCAGTGTTTCTGCCATAGTACTTCACTTTCTTGACTAAATCATCTCTGTTGAAATCATTTCGACCACTGGCTGGAGGAAACATACAACGAGACTGATAATCGCCTTCGTAAATCCGACATCATGACTTTATCCCAATATTGCCAGCAGACCTTATTCACATTTGGAAGAGCATTATATGAACAGATTAAAGGAATCCCAATAGGATCTCCTATCACAGGAATCATTGCAGAATTGGTGCTACAGAAACTTGAGGCACAGGTGTTTAAAAGTTGCCAGCCCACATTTTATCATAAATGTGTGGATAACTCTTTTGTCATTATAAAGAGGGTAGATGTAAGGCAGTTCCATGAGATTTTAAACATGGAACTCCCTGAGATAAAATTCACCACAGAAGAGGAGTTGAACAATAAACTGCCTTTCTTGGATGTGCTCATTTGCAAGCAAGGCAATGGGACATTAGAGACCACAGTCTTCTGGAAAGCTACCAATACAGTGCAAATGCTTAGGTATAATAGAAACCACCCACTGGCACATACAGAAGTTGTGTCAGAGCATTGTATGGGAGACTGAATACCCACTGCAGTACACCAGTAGCCAGGGAGAATGAGGCCTGATATTTGTATAAACAATTCCAATGTAATGGATATCCATGCTCCTTCATTAGGAAATGTTTGCAACAAAGTTGGATCAAAACAACAAATCAAGCCATTAGTTGAGGTACCCCCTCCCATATATATATATATATCCAGTGTGTCTGAGGTGATGGAATGGCTTTTCTGTAAGTATAGGGTTGGAATGGCTCACCACCTGGACATGACCCTCACAAGATCAGTTTACCCCCAATGATCAAGCAGGGATCATTTACCAAATAACATGCACAAACTACATGGACCAAAAGGGGCGAAAGCTCAGTGTATAGTTGCAGTTGTGGTGGAAGCATATGGCAGCTGTCCACCGGCAGGACACAGATTCCCTCATTGTCACACATGTTCAGGAATATGGGCATACGTTTGATTTTGAAGCAGTTACTGTCATCAGCCACATGGAGAACAGGGTGGCAAAGGAGGTGACTGAAGCATGGGAGATAGGCCCCTTCTCAATCAACAGATGTATGGACCTTTCCCCCACCTATCAAGCATTCCATCACAGTGTTGATAAATTGATGGGAAGTGTGAGATGTACTCTGAGCATGAAGTGAATGTGAAGTCCATATTTGCAGTTCTGTTATCTCATGAGAGCAACAGAGAAGGACGAAGCAAGTGGTTTAGTCAACTTTGAATGAGTGCGGTCACTCTCATGGGAAACAGGGAGCAAAAAGTCCATGGGTATGGAAGACAGTGTGACCTCCGGAGACATTCCCCCAGATAGTCCTTTGGGAAGAATGTTGAGGAATTGGAAATATTACAGCCAAACTAAAAATAAGGATAAGAAGAAAATGATACAGTACTATTGTTTTGTTTGGACTAAGAGACACTCTGTGGCCTTCCTGTCAAAACTTTTGGATCCAGGAAGCAAGGGGTGGCCGGAATGCATTCAAGCAGTAGCAGCAACATCACACTGACCATGCTATCTATCCATCTCATCCTCTGCCATCCCCGTCTCCTCTTCCCTTCAATCCTTCCCAGCATCAAGA
>JANHZU010010709.1:379848-393535 GCA_032468055.1 Acrochordus granulatus | reverse complement strand
AGACAGGGGGGCCTGGCGTAATGCAGTCCATGGGGTCGCGAAGAGTCGGACACGACTGCGCGACTGAACAACAACAATTTTTATGTTTATGTTTAAATTTTGAGTAAGAGGTTTTTTGTTATATAATTTTAATGTTATTTTGATTGTTTAATTTTTTTATGTGATTTTTTATGCTTTGTTTTAACAGAGTAAGAGGTTACTTTATATTTATACCTATACTGAAAAAAGTTGGAAGTCAACCCTCCTTTTCTTTTTTGTCATTTTTTAACATTTTTCTCTTTTTGATCCTTTCTGCCCATTTTTCCTCTTTTTGTTATTTTGTATTTTATATATATGTTTAACATTTAACACATTTGATTATTTGTTAAAAAGGAAGCAGTGCTGAGTGTGGGCTGATTTTTTGGGGTGAGATGTCAAGCTACTGTGAATGTTTTCATTGTATTTTATTCATTTTAAATTTGTCATATTGTACTTTTAGCTTCCTAAAATCTAGAATAAATAGGGCAGCATAAAGGCTGTGTAATCAAGCAAACAAGCAACAATAACATTCCCTGGGAAGAAAAAATATATTTTTTTCTTTTTATATTGAGCCCCTTTATCATTTCAGAATAATTTAAAACTTTTAAAAGTAATATTCTAGAATATATTCATTTGTAAATCAAAAGCAAGATTGTTAATGAGACAATGCTTCTTTATAATCAATGAACAGATTAAAAATATACCTAAAATCAAGAAAATCTCAAGGCGTTAAGATGCCATCCACATCAAGGTATTTTCGTATAAGAACCCAGACAGAGTATTTTCACCAAAACATCGTTTTTCCTCATTACAAGGATGATCCCTTGTGTCGCCTAAAATATGGAAGATCATTTACATTCTCGGTTAGATCCAGAGTTAATCATGACAAATTCAGTATTTTGATGAGATTGCTTTACATTTGGATTTAAGAATACAGTATCTTGATCATTAGTGTTATTTTTTTCTCCTCTTTTGCCAGTCATTTATTTTTCAAACAAGAGCAGGTAGAGGTACACTTCCAATGTTATAAATCTAAAATTCAGATGCAACAAGGAGTGTGTTATTGTATTATTTACAGTTAAATAATTCAGAATCAACATTTAAAAAATTGAAATGTGTAAAAACTAACTGTATTTCCTGTTTTCTATCCCCTAAAAGCAACAGATGCATCATTTTGTGGCAATGTGTAAAACAGAACATGTTAGATTTTCTCTCCTTAAAGGTGACTGGGAGGAGGTACTTTATGTGGAAAGCTCATGCAAAACTAGAACGGAGGCAACACTACACTCTGACATCATCTTGCACACAGGGCCAGCAAAAATAACTGTTCGCTGTTTGAGCAAATCTGCTTTTCATTTTACAGTTTGGGTCAGTGAGTGAGGAGGCCTTGTTTGTAATATTGTAGACAATCCCATGTTGAGCTTCTTCCGCCAAAAGGCAGCTCAGCTCTCTACCATTTCTACTCAGCTGGAGGGATTTTGTGTTAAAAAAATACTGTTTAGAATCCCAGCTTCTCTTCCATCGTGGAGAAAAACCAGGGAGAACCAGGGATGTTTAGCAAACTGAGAAGATGAGTTCGATGTGCAAATAATTCCTTCAATGAGGTCCTGGAATTCTTAATTTTATATTTACTCAGGGGTAAGTACCTTGCTTTCTTTTATTGTAGAAAGGATTTTTTTTCTTGAGAATCTCTGACAATTTGAATTGAATTCTATGTATATTATCTGAATGGGGCACCCGGGAGAAAATGCCTTAGCAGGGCAGTTCATCTGTTGAGTTGACAGAAGGCAGCAACTTCAACTCAGAGTCTCAGTGGGCACAAAAGGATGGTCTGGAAGTTGATTGTTATGGGGGTGGATGCCCATTGAAAACTTTATGGTTTGAAGAGAGGGGAGAGGGAGGAGGACAGAGAGAAAATCCTTGCGTCTGCATCCAAATATACTTCTTACCCCCTCTTTATGAAGGAAGTGATCTGCGTCTTTTCTCTTTGACAATTTTGTTCTCTGTTTTTTATGCAGTTGCCTCTAAGATTCTCTAGATATTCTTGCCTTCTTTTCAATAATAGCCATAATGTTCTTTCATTTTGCTAGCTGACAAGGTCTATTTGAATGATGGGGAGTGGGCAGAAAGCAGTGATCTGAGGAGGAATGTCAGTATTGACTCCAGAGATACACAAAACAGACCTAGGGATGGCTTAGTTAAATTTTTATTTCAGAGTTCTCCTTGTAATGTTGCTAAATGGCTGGGACTAAAAGGAGTGAAGGGAGATGATCCTCAGAAGGGGTAGTACAGATTCAATGCTGAACATTTCCTGTAAATGAATGTGTAGCTTGACACTTCAGAAAATGGCACATTCCATGACAAATTTCTTCTCTGAGGAAAGCTATTAAAGGTGGCCTCTGTCTAGATCCCCAAGGAGTCCCAAAAGCCCAAGGGATGTCCTTACACGGCAAATTCTGCACTTTATTTAACAATGCTGCCCACATCCCTTGATGTTTCGGTGGGGAGGAAAGTACATGGGAAATGCAGATGGAATAAACGTAGCAAAAACTAAGCTGCAACTGTCCTTGCCCTTCTGGAAAAGAAGTGATCTGTTTCAGTGGGGCAGAGTTGCAAAAAGCAAAGTTAAACATGTACCCAGGAATTAGTTTGGTCTCTGTGGAGGGTTTTGGGAGGTATTCCCTTGAGTATTGGGCAGCCACTTGGGCAGATGAATATCATGCCCAACTATCTTTGTGCCTACCTGTTTTGACTCTGCAAATCCACCTCCATATCTTTCCAGTTCAACCACAAATGAATTTTCATTTCATATGGGTAGGTACTTATAAACATACCAGTATTTATATTAAATAATAGCAATCTCATGATGGGCTGCTGGGAAAAGGTTTCCCATGCAAGTCTTCCATGTCACAAGCAGTATCTCTCTTCCATTGCAAAATGAATTGAAGGGACAGGAAGCTCTGCAGGGGTCAGTATTCCCCTTGTGAAACCATTTAGATTCAAAAGTTTAATAAAGCAAATTGTTATCTCTGGAAATACTAGGGATCATACTGATATGAATCTAAAATGTGGTTTTCAAGACCTCTATTCTAAGTCTTTCTTGTTAAGAATGCTCAATATTTCAAGTAAAGCTTCAGAGGGTTATAGATTTTATAATTTATAAAGGATTTAAAGTTGTAGGAAGTCCAACTAAATTTACTTTCTACAAAGCAGACCTTTTGGAAAAGCACATGTTAGTTTCTGAACATGTAAAATTAAGTGGGAAATCTTGAACTCAGGGTGGGTGGGGAAACAGCAAAAATACGTTCAGATTAGCCACATTTTTTAAACAATGACAATTTTTTTAAAACTTGTATCCTTTAATCTGCAAATATAGGTAATATTTAATCTTTATATATAGGTAACATTTAATTATTTGATGACAAACTCATTAATGGCCCTTCTCTGCCAGCTTCAGCCCCTCCCTTACTGCAAGATGGAGATAAATTTAGTACCTAAATTTCACGTACCTATGGGTGTGTGAAACTATGTATTTAAAGCACAATGAATAATGCTACAAGCTGTAGAAGATTGAAATTGACCCAGAAAATGTTAAAGGACTGTTCTAGTAAAACTATCCGTTGGTTACAAACTCAACAGTAGAGTGTGCAGTAAATAGGGCCTTCCAAAATGGACAGAAATAACACTGGGTAGTCATTCTTGGTATGACAATTTGTGCTTACTGTCTGTCTTAAAAGTAAAGGTTTCCCCACCAGTCATGCCTGACCCTAGGGGGCAGTGCTCATCTCCAGTTCACAGCTGAGGGAGCTAGAGTTTGTCCAAAGACGCTTCCGTGGTCATACGGGCAGCATGACTATATGTCAAGGTGCACAGAACACTGTAACCATCAACTACCTACCTACTTGCATTTTGACAAGCTTTTGAACTGCTAGGTTGGCAGGAACTGGGGCAAGTAATGGGAGCTCATCCCCTTACATGGCAGCACTTGGGTCTCAAACTGCCAAGCTACTGATCTTCTGGCCAACAAGTCTGGAATCTTAACCACTCAGCACCTCCCACTATCTTTCTTACTATTTTCCTATTTCCTTTGCCTGTGATATGTTGAAGGTTATATTGAATATGGTACTAGAAAATCCAGTGCTCTCTGACATTTGTGATCTGATCTGATCATATTGTACAGGCTTCCTGTTCATTAAAAGCTGGTTCTAATCTCAGTACGGAAAACAATTTTTGTCGATATTTGGTAGAGGATGCAGTACTTTGGAATTAATTCAGAAAGGATTTTTAGAGTGTGTGGAATCCTGAACAGACTATCCATCTGCAGTTCTTCAAAGAAGCAATAGTTTTTCTTATGGCTGGTTGCTGTTTTCTGCAGCTGCCATGTGATCCCAAGAAAAGGTCCAGCTAATTTTAAGAGTTACAAGTAGATGCTATGTTTGCACTTCTTCAGTCTCCAAAAGTCCTTTCGGAACAGAACCCTAAATGGTACAGCCATATTGTTTAGCATGCAGTAGAACATGTTAAATTAGAAGCATTGAAACTTTAATTGTCTGATGTAATTTAATTATTTTTGTGTCCTTACATGACATTCTCTCTGTAGTCTACTTTGTAAACAAATCACATTTGTGGTACACAATTGTGGGGGGAGATGTTGGTGAATATGGTTCTTTTCTGTTGTACTTTATAGATGATGTATAGCACCAATCCATTTAGAAAGTAAGAAACAGCAATGAAATTCTTCTTATAGGACCTAATGCCCCATTTTCTCTGCTCCTGCTATAGTTCAAAGCCAACATTTTCATAAACTTAAATACCAAAAATGGGACCTGCTCCTGAGGATCTAATGAAGTCTGACAGATAGGCCCATTCAGCCTATACTGTAGGACCTAGAACAAAATCCTTTACCTTCCTCCCAAATTGTTCTCTGCAAGGGGTTTTTATACTGCTGGGTAAAATGAACATGACTGGTGGGTTCAATTCTGCATTATCTACTATACACCTCTTTGGTATAATCAAGGATAATAGAAAGCAACTACTATCAGAATTAGCTTTGCTTTGCCCATACCTAATCACTTTCACTTAAAAGAGAGAAAATCAGAGTGTAGGGGAAATGGTGCTTCTGGAAGAGTGCTTGCAAAAACAGGTGGAAAGATGAAGCTTCCCATGTAGAGGTATAGAGGAGTCTACCTTGCCTTCTGTGATGAGGGGCAGCACTATCCTCTCTGGAGCCTGACCGCTGATATCATAGTGCCTAGAAGGAGAAGTGGAAAACAGAATCCTTCAGCTAGACTCAGTTTCTCCTTGTTGATTGGGGTGTCAATTGCAAATCTATTTATTTATTAAATTTCTGCAGCTGCCCATCTCATTCCAGTTGACTCTGGGTGGCAAACAATATCACAGTTAAAAACCTAAAAACACAAAACAGTTACAAATTATACATAGGCAACAGAGAATTGTCATAATAATCACATAAAAATTAACAGTGAACCTAGGTAACAGAGCTTTCAACGCTTTCAGGACGTCAGGCTCGAGCATGTAGCCTGGGTCTTTAGAGCCTTATGAAAGGCTAACAGGTTGGGACCATCCCGAACACTGAAAGAAGAGTGTTCCAGTGGGACTACTGCCTTGGAAGGGGTGCTTCCTGGTCCCCTCAAGCTGACATTCCTTTGCTGACAGGACCCACAGCATCCCCAAACCTGACTGAATTGGACAGAAACTACTTGGAGAAGATGGTTCCCGAGGTAACCCAGCGTCAAGTTCCATCTTTGTGAGAAATATAACTACCATTGGTCAGGGCAGAGGATGTTGGGCAGAGGATGTTGGAAAGGAGAGGAGCCATCGCTAAGAATGCTCAACTACAGTCCTTGTAGTTGGCATTCCTTTGGTGATTGGACCCTCAACAAACTTTTTCTCTCTGATTTTATTGGATAGGCAGATAAGGCAACTTAAGAAATAATCAAGCTCTGAGTTAATGTGGGGCTTAAGGTAACAACCAGCATCCTGAATTATACTGGAAGCTTATTGGCAGCCAATGTGCTGCACAGCATCATTGCTAATAAGGGACTGTGTTGCAGAAATGCTGCAACTGATACAAAAGTTAAAACTGTGCAAAGACCCTCCTGATTGCCACATGCTGCTCTGTGAGTCTGCAAGTCCAGGAGGATCTCTGACTGTAAGCCAGCTGTATCTGAGGAATAACAAATATTGTTTTTATCTGAGAATTTTAAAAGTTGTTTCTTGAGATTAAAATTAGATCCAGGTGGATGCAGGAATTTTCTGTTTTTCTCATGTCAATGGATGACAGCTTCTTTTGCATAACTAGGACTAGTTTTATGGAAGCCTAGTTAGGCACTGAAAGAGGTAAAGCATCAAAATCCATGTATAATTTTAATGAATCAACAGTGTGTTGTCGATATAATGAATAATAAAGTACTAACCTAAGAGTGAAGCAAATGGCTTGGAAAGCTTTTCCTTGGGGAGATGTCTGTTATGACTAATTTTTGAGAACCCAGGCAAAACACCTTAATGTTTTGTCTTGTAGTACTCCCTTCTTGATCAGTTGCCTGGGTGAGAAAAGTCTTCTTAGCCAAAAACTATTTCCTGGCTATACATCCAATTGCTCCTGACCAAAATTGGAATGGCTCAAATCATTCCAGTGGTTTCAGTGGGATTTTTCAGTTAGGACAGTTTCTGCCAATCCATTTGTGGTTCTTTTCCTCATGGTGATTCATAGACATGTTACAAACATTCCACAGAAAAAAGAAGTGGGAGTCTTGCAATTCCCTTACACTTAACTCCAAGGAATGGTTCCCATCAAATCACCCTCATTTTCAGTAGGCAGAATGGGCTATCAGCTCCCCAGTCTCCCATAGCAGTTTAGGTGCCAAAGGAAAAAAAACACCCCCTCCCAAAAGATCTGTGCCTGAACCTCCTAGAATCCTTGATCAGACCTTGTCTGGAAGTACTTATGCTTGTCACATGTACTCTGATGCCTTGTCTGGAAATTATTAAGAATCTTCAGCTTGATTTGAGGATGTCTTTTTCCCCCCCTAATATTTTCCCCCTAATTAATAGAAGTATTTTAGATTCCTATTGCAATCCACTTTCCTGGAAGAAATTATGATTTAATTTGCTGTTTGTTTCTTTGTTTTTTGATAAGCTGTGCATCTGTTTAAATGCATGGTGAGTACTGTTTTAAATTTATTCATATTTAACCCAGAATAATGCACATCAGCAATTTCAAAGCTGCAAAACTTTTGGCTTAGTTTACAGAGACAGAATTAATGACTGTCATTCCCATCCTTTAATTCCTCTGTATGTGCTGGCAGAATTGGAGGAGGGATGAGAATGGAGATATCATGCTACCTAAGGAAGCATCTCACCCCAATAGAACTCATTCTGGCAGAAGGGGCATACTCTAGATCCCATCAGCCTAGGAATTATGCTGACAGGATCCAGGAGAAGAGGCTTTTCTACTGCAACATCCACCCTTTGGAACAGCTGGTCCCTAGAAGTGAGATCTACCCTACCCTTTTGACTTTCCACACAAGCCCGAAAACTTGGCTGGGCTGACTGTCCTGGGACCCTGATCAGGGCATATCATTTTGGAATTGGTTTATGGATTAATAGAAGTTCTCATCCCTATCCCATTTACACATCAGCTTTTGATTCACTTGTTTGTAATTTTAATTTAATTTTAAATAATTTTAACTTTGATATTTAAGCTGTTCGAATCTCTTAACTGTTGTTTATAATATTATAAGCCACCATATTATAATATTTATAATATTATAAGCCACCCAGAGTCACTGATCGTGAGATGGGCAGCATATAAGTTTGATGAATTCATAAATAAAATGTCACGTGATGTCTTGTAAAAGCCATAAGTCTCCAGCAGCTGCTGGATTCTGTAAAGTGTATCAGAGTGACCCTTTCTCCTGTTCCTCATGTGAGGTGAGCAAATTCCCCCCCTGAGGAACACAAATTCCATTCTGTTTTATTCCCAGAATTCCTTTCTCTATGCCTATTCCTTTGGGTAGTTGTGGTGCTATTATTATTATTACTATTATCTATTACTACTACTATTGCTATTATTACTACTATCCATTATTACTATATATTGAACATGTGAAAACTATGACACATCTCCCTAATATCTGCATGGGGATTCTAAAGATAAGGTCCAAGAGACCACTGTCTAACAAAATAAGGAGAGGATATCATGTTTAGTTTTCAAATATCTCTGCATAGTTCTTTTCCCATAAGACCATTCAAGACCAGAACAAGGCAGGGCAGCTTTCTAATCTGGTGCTCTGCATTTTCTCCATCTGGATTAGACATGCAAGGAAAAAGTCATGGAGGGTAAGCTGAGATAGATGCAGATTGTGCGACATGTGGCAACTCAACAACTTCCAGATTAACTTCCAGTTTCTTGGGTTTCTCTGGTTTTCAGCCAGTAGGGTTTTTTAAAAATCAGTTCCACTGCTTTCTGAAAAGGTAACATAGTCTTTGTTAACCTCTCTCTCTCCAGTGTCTCTGAGTGTCCCATTTTGCAAGTCTATCTATATGATTTTAATATAGCCTCACACTAATTTTACAGTAATTAAATCAGAGAATAATTTGTTAAGTGCAGGAAAAAAAATTAGGAAGTCAAGCTAGCTTTGAAAAGTCCCTTATACTATCTTCTAACCTTACTCCTCAAGGAGAAGTGATATATAACTTTGCTCACCTTATCCTTGCCTGCTGTGCTGATTGCCACCATCCTCAGATTAGGAATGAGAGACCAGGACAATAATTAATTTTTGTTTAATTTACTTTAAGTCAGTTAGAATCAGTTAATACGCTGAATCTCTAGTCATATATTTAATAGTCTTCCTTTTTGCCACATTATAATTGAAAAATATGTTCTGGGGTCTTTGGAGACTCCAGTCAAGGCTTCTTGCACTCCTTGCTATGGGTCGCTGATAAATGGAATCCATCCATTAGGTCTAATTCTGCCCTAAAATCAGACTGAATTTAGAATGGGTCTAGATATTTAGATGATAGATGGTAGCCATATACAGTATTTGTTAAATAAATACCTCAGTCTCCATGAATAGCTGTAATAGAGATGACACCACTTCCCTCAATTATTTTGCGAAGTATTCACCACTGTATTAAGGTAATCTCCTGCTCAGAGATACTTTTTTTCCCCAGAAAGAAAAAAATTCTGACTTCTGAAGAAGAGTAGGAGACACTCCTTTCCACTAATGCTTGGACTCACCTAATCAGTTCCCCTTAGCAAACTTTCATCAACCATAATGGACAAGGATCAAAATCATGGGGTAACAGGAATTGCCACAAGAATCTTACCAATGTTCTCAGCCACAAAATCTGAAGTGGATCCCACAAAAATGGTAGGACATGATGGAGCATTAAACTCCTAATCTGTATCTATAATAATTCCAGCAAACACCCACAGCATTCAGAAACTTCTAATATTCCACACAACTCCCAAGCAAATTATCTTAGAGGGCTCTGGAGGAGTGGTAATACAATAGATCGTATGAAATCAAACTTCACCGGCAAATGATCGTTTCTACCCAATACTGAGCTCTGGATCTGGCCAGGAACTGAGATTACACATGGTTGTTACAAAGATCATGACATTTTGAACTGGTTCATGAGTATTAAAATCAGTTTCCTGAGAGTTTTCCTTTTTCGTTAGTTTTTTACTAAAAGATCACCTTCTGGTTAGGAATGCTACACCAGAGAAAGAAGATTTATGGGAAGAAAGATCACAGTGGATCGTAGCAACGTGTTTTCCTGACCTTCCAATCTAAATCAGGATAGCCAAGTTTGCATAGCCAATCCAGCCAGCCCATCCATGTAAGTCTCCATAATACATGCCAACCTGGCTCTCGGATATGACTTCAATCACAGATAATATGGGAATAATAATGGCAAAAGTAATGTTAAACTAAAAACTCTCCCTTCCCAAAATTAATATCTAAATGAAAAATGCCCTTCTCCAAATTGCACCCTCACAAGGCATTTCAGTACTGGGGGGAAGGCAAACAATGTTTGATCACCTCTCTCACATACACGCGAATAATTGCCAGTGCAAATGCGCACTCTGACACTCACAATATTTGAGGCTTCACACACAATATTAATGGGATGTGAATAGATAGTTAACAGGATGTCTTCTGTGGGGAAACCCCATTTTCTCAGATTGCCCTTCAACCTTCCTACCCCAGCATGCAGTCTATGCAGCGATTTCCACGCAGGCCAAGGCTGCTCTTGGTCAAGTGGCAGACAGTCATGCGGTAGTGCCGTCACCAGGTAACTCCTTACTCGCCTTCCATAGTTCCAGGGCGGCCCGTAGTGGCTGATTGTAGGGTGAGCGGTGCTTCTGAGGAAACTCTTCCTCATCCTCAGTCTTGGCCATGGCATTCGATGGCTGTATAACAGATGTGTTTCTGTGGACGTCGCTTTAACCCACTCTGTCTATGCAGCACTTTCCCGGCGGTATTTTGGAGGAGGGTTTCCAACTAGATAGTACACCTTTTGTGTGCATCTTTCTCTGTGAATGTGGAAAAGAACAAACCACCTTACATCGGTTGTGGTGTACATGATGCCTGTCAACATGTATGGAGGAAGACCTCATGCTGGTGAGAGAAAATGCTATAATGTGGCCCTATATTGGGCAAATGCCATCTAGTTTTAATCTTAAATTTTATATGTATATTTTAATAAATTTGTGCGCAGGGTTTATATACCTATAGGATTTGTAGGTGCTTCTGACACAATAAATGTGTCAGAAATAAAGGAAGAACAGATAGCAACTGATAAAGAAAGGAATCTTGGAGTTAATAAAAATGATCTCAGTAAAAACGTAAATGCAGTATGCTGTAAAAAGAAAGCATATTTTCAAAGTGATATGAGATGGAAAAGATGCAAAAAAGATTATCAGATGACTGGGAGCTAAGCCAGTCCTGTACAGTTTTGAATCTTCTAGTTCACAATGAAAGTGGCTGGGTGGCGAGAGGAAAGAGGTATAGAAAATGCATACCAAGTATGAAAATATAAATAATTGTTTTTTTCTTTCTGTCACACAATACTAAAACACTTGCTCTTCTATAAAATTAAATCCATAATGATTCAGGTCCCATAAAAAGAAACACTTTTTTAGTACAATGCGCAACCAAATTATAGGCCTTCCTGTATATCAGATAATGGCAATTAATTTAGATTGTTGTAAGAAGGGAAGCAGACATATTTAGGGAGAATTAAACTACTAGTAGCTAATAATTTTGCTGACTATTCGCTATCTGCTGGATGATAGATAGCATATTTTAAGTGACATTGAAAAGGCGTTGCTGCTTTCCTGTCCAAACAGTGACCTCCCTGAACAATCTGGTTGGCTACTATGGGACAGAGAATGCTGGGCTAGATGGTTAGCTTATTCTAGCAAGGTTGTTGCATTCTTCCATTGCTGATCCTGGGCCTTAATATCTGGATCCCGGAAATAATGCAGAAGGACCCAAACTTAAAGTTCCCTTCTCCCTGCAAGTACCTTAATCAATGACGCGTGAGAGCATACATTCCTACTTTCAGAAAAAGCACAATAGAGAGAATCTGTTGGATTTCTTTGGCAGCCTATGCCTTCTGTAGATGGTTGCCTGCAGGTAGGTGGCTAGCATGATCCTTCAAACTTTCCCTTCAAATTTTGTGGCCTTGCTGCCTCTCATGCTAAATGAATAGGAAACAAAAACAATATGATTTACTTCAGAATTATTGTTGTTTCCTAGTGTAACTCCACCAAATTGCTGCAGAGGTCTTATATTTCACTTGAGCTTGTGCAGGAGAGCTTTTCTTTTGAGGCATTCACCCACCATTCTTACTTGTGCTGGAGCCAAGCCCTGGGAGATTTCAACTGAACTGAACTCTGTTACCTGTCTGTAATTCAGGAGATCAGCTTTAGAATTTCATCATTTTTTCCTGAATTTAGAAGTGTGTATTTTGTATGAGTGGTGTGGGTGAAGAATGTGCGGTTGGTAACATTCTTTATTGCATACAAAAGCTTGTTGAGTTCTGAAAGTTTTCTTATTCTCTCCCCAAATATTCTTTTTCCTCTTACCAACTTAAACTACAGTATCAGAAACTTACTTATAAACACGATTTTTTAAAAAATACATAAAAACATCTTTTATGACAGAGCCATTAGGATTTTTTTTACTTGTACCTTCTCTTCTCTGTTGTAATTTTCTATCGCACTGGTATAAAACCACTGCTCTGAAGAAGCAGCATTAGAACAAGGAAGGATTGATCTGTCTCTTATTGGTAAAATCAATGTCTCTTTGATTGAGTCAATGTCTCTTTGATTGAGTCAATGTCTCTGATTGAGTTTATCCACCCTCTAACCCTCCATCCCCTTTCTGAATCTTCTGCTTGGAAACTTTGCTGAGGTTGATGTCACCCTAAGAGAAATAATTTGATGCTGGGCCTACTAAGACAGCATTGAGAAGGCTGGGGCTCCACTTTTCATTTCTGACTCATTCTTTTGAATCATGGCTACTATTCATTTCTGACTCATTCTTTTGAATCATGGCTACTATTGTCTTCACTGATTTGAAATTTAGTGAAAATTAACATACCTATGCAAAATTCATAGACTCCAAAGATCAATTAAATGGTACTAGGACAAAGTTGTTATGATGATATCAATATAAAGAAGCTCAATTTTGCATTCAATTGGGCTGGAATCAATTGTGTGGATGAAGTCACCATTAATTCTCCTTGTAAAAGTAAACTGAAGGTTTGTCTGCCTTTTCAGACAGTGCAGAAGTACAACAGTGAGTATTAACTCTATTGTAAGGTTACTTGAACAGAATCTTGCAAGACTGAAAGTATTTCTCCCTTCCTTTCATTTTACTCTTCAGAAAACTAGGGAGGGTCCCTTCTGAAATATTTCCCATGACCTCTGTGGGAGAAGAAAGGGCTGAACCAGGGGGAAGAGCTGTGAAGCGGGGAATCAGTCTGAAATCTCTTTGCATTCTTAAATGTAAGAAGCCCAACTCCTCTTGAGAGCCACTGAACTTTCTTAGAAGTGCAGGTGTTCCATGGCCTGTTGGGCAAATTCTTGTAATTTGCCAAAAATAAATCTGTTTGCCAAAGAATGTTCAAACTACCATACAATTGTGCTCATTTCACACACTAGCAAGGTTATGCTCAAATACTACAAGCTAGGCTTCAGCAGTATGAACCAAGAACTATCATAAGTACAAGCTGGGTTTCAAAGAGGCATAGGAACTAGAGATCAAATTGCCAACATTTGCTTGATCATGGAGAAAGCGAGGGAGTTCCAGAAAAATATCTACTTCTATTTCATTGACAATACTAAAGCCCTTGATTGGGTGGATCATAACAAACTGTGGCAAATTCTCAAAGAGTTGGGAGTACCAGACCACCTTACCTGTCTCCTGAGAAACCTGTCAAAAAGCAACAATTAGAACTGGACATGGGACAGCAGATTGGTTTAAAATCGGGAAAGGAGTATGGCAAGGCTGTATTTTGTTATCCTACTTATTTAACTTCTATGAAGAGCACATATGCGAAATGCTGGGCTGGATGAATCACCAGCTGGAATTAAGATTGCCGGGAGAAATATCAACAACCTCAGATATGC
>JANHZU010010709.1:367961-379748 GCA_032468055.1 Acrochordus granulatus | reverse complement strand
ACCTCTGGCAGAGCTCTCATCTTCATTAGAGCACACAAGCCCCCCAACCACAGCAAGGTGGTGCCTCACTGGGGGCTCAATCAGTATAACTGAGGATAAAATTTCACTGATGATTTCTCCTAGAAAATATTCAAAAGTTCTTTTGATGGGATCAGGAATAAAAGAAGTTGCTGAATCACAGAGGCTGACCATGATTAAATAAATAGTAATGTTTAGGCTCTCTGCATACTTAAGTTACAACTAAGAACATTAGATTTAGTTCAAAAAATAGCTCTAGCTATGTGGTGGTCAATTCACATCCAGATGTATTGCTTCTTTACTATCTTAGAAATACAGAACCTACTCCAAGCACAAGTGGGATTTCAACACTGTTATCCTGGTAAAACCAGAGTATATGCTGATTCCTCTGAATTCATTGCATAATGATTCCAACTTTAGCATTGGTCAACTGGACTAAGGCAAAAACTAGAGCTTTAGTTAGTAGTTTCTGAATAAATAGATGAGTGAGGAAAGCTGGCATCTAGTTGGCTGATAATCTTGGATGGGAATTAAAATGCACTACATATTGGATACCTATGTACATTTAAGTTCCACACAGAGCACCCTGCACAATTCAGTGTTCATGTAAAGGCTCTGAGTACAAATACTTTTCTTCTTATATTTTGCCCAAAAACAAGGATTTTCCTAGACTGCCAATCAAGTGAAAAATCATAGCAAGGAGTCAATATGATATGATACTTAAGGTACCTGTCTAGGATCAGTTACCATCTAACTCATAGTATTAATAGCAGTTGTGTAATAATAGAGTGATACTTGGAAATGGTCTGCTATGACATCAGTCCACTGGTGAACCAAGATTCATTTTGCTTTCTGTTTTTTAAAACCAGCTGCTCCACTCAAAAAAAAGAAAAGCTGACTTTCTTGTCTTATAATGTTTTGGTTAAGCATGTCCTATCAGCTTCCAATTGCTATTTGTCGGCTTGAGGGTGCATCAGGAAGAATGACATAGAATGACATAGATAAAATGAATGTGAAAGAATTCAGGCCACAATGCAACACAAACTTTGCCATAAAAATGCCTGTCTCTGTGTAAGTGCATATAGAATTGCGCTGTCAGAAACTATTTTCATCTATGAATGATGGTTGAGGATTAGGATGGTAACTGGGATTTGTGTGATACCAGAAATATGGTTAGAAGCTGAAACATTAATTTAATGTTTGAAGAATCCTCCTCCTACAAGATAAAAATCAGATTGTCTTTTCCAACACAATGGAAATATTTTTTTTTTGCTTGCATCCATTGTATTTGAACTAAATTGTATCATATGTAGCTCTTCCTATACTTACCATAAATGTCTGAAAGTATCTGTGATCCAAAACAAACACACATTGTTTCTTTAATTATACAAATATGGCAATGACAGCCGTTTTCTCCTTTGAAGGAGAATGCACATGCAGCTGTAACTCATTGAGAGCCGTTCCCTCCAAAGAACAGCATTTTGAGCAGAGGGAGTTGGGATGTTCAAATATCAAGATCCAAGAATGTAGCTGAAAAATATATTGCACAAACACATGCATTGCTTCAGTGCCAATAAACTCAGACGTGTAAAGTGATGAAAGTGGCGTTTCACATGGAGAGAATGCTCTGAGGCTCTTTAGGACCCCAAGAAGGGGTGCTGAAACCCTACAACAGGCTGACATGGAATCGCTGTTCCAGCCAGCTGTCTAAGCTTTTGCAGGGCTCTCTGCAAACAGTGGGAGGAACAGACTCGGGGGAGCTGAATCCAAGCAGAAGCAGATCCTTCCATTAATTCTTATCGTAAAGGAGAGCTGGCCAAA
This sequence comes from Acrochordus granulatus, assembly GCA_032468055.1. Lineage (NCBI taxonomy): Eukaryota > Metazoa > Chordata > Lepidosauria > Squamata > Acrochordidae > Acrochordus > Acrochordus granulatus. The sequence goes on along the minus strand of JANHZU010010709.1, from coordinate 377,909 downwards.
GAGTCCCAAGAGCTGACTTTTAAGCTTTCCTTCCTCATTTCAGATACTGTCTACTTGTAAAGGACAAAATGTCCCTTTGCTTTCCTGTCCAGCTGCCTTTTCCCCCTCTTCTCATTCATCTTCCCTCATCATGTGCCTGATTATCTCTTCTCTTCTTACTAATATTAATACTGATTATAATGGATTATTAATGTTGCCTTCTCTGGGACAAATATGGTCATCTGTATCACCAGATGCCCTTGGATTAGAACCAGAGGAGGTGAAATGAAAATCAGAGATTATGAAATACCAATTTCAAATTTTCCCTTTTCCTGAAGTACAATCTACTAGCAATTCCATAATGACTATTTCCCTTTAGGACCTGGTGCTATAGTCTGTTCTCTATTTCCTCTTCTTTTCCTCTTTTCATCTATCCATTTCATGTCATGACTTTTAGATTGCAAGCTTATAGAGTCAGGCTGTGTAAAGTTCAACCAGGAGTTGAATTTGGCAGTATTGAGGCTGAAACACTGGAAGTTATAGCAAATGAAAAAAAAAATTGCAATTTTTTCTCAAAAGGCAGCTGGCCTTTTATTGTTTGATGTAATTGGAAAACATTTCATTTCCTATCCAGGATAATTTCTCAATTCCATGTGGAAAAGAAAGGAGGTGGCAAGAATATATACATTTCTCAAACTTGGAAGGTTACAGGAAAAAGTTCTCACATAACAGGCTAACAGAGTAATAATGCTAGGCAATAAAATTTTAGAAACTAGTTTTGCTCTTCAGAGTCTGCACAATACACATCCAAAAAGGCTGGAAGAGATTTGTGAAGATGAGACAAAATTTCATTGTAAACAGGAGATAATTGATATCTAATCCCCCCCATTAAGTGAAGGATTTAATGTATTTACATAAATAGATTCTTTGATTCCCCTCACTACCCAGTTAGCTTCCTTTTCCAAGATCTGGAATTTACAACCATCAAAGGAATGGCCCTTGTCCTTAAGATACAAATGGATTGCAGAACTCTTTGATGTTTCATGTTGTTGAAATCTCTTGTAAAGCGGCTGCTTTGTTTCCCTGATGTAAAAATCTGAACAAGTTTCATTACATTGTATGGCATAAATAACATCTGTCTGTTTATGTTTGGGTTTCCTGTCCTTAGGATGAACTAGTTTATGCTTCAACTTGTTCAGGGGTTTGAAGTGAACACATATCTTATGTTTATTGAAAATCCTCCTGCATTTCTCTGACACTTTAGCAACATATGGAATGGTCACATTGCTGCATTTGTTAAAATCTTCTTTTGCATCAGATGTGGAAGGTTTCTATTAAACCTCTTTGAGGCTTTAATAAAGGATCAGTTTGGATAGCATAATTATTGAGGGCCTTTTTAAAATGTTTTCTTTTACAATCCTTCCATGTTTAAAGGTAAAACAACAGAACAATGTTGTAAGGTTCTGATAACCCCCAGTTTGTGTTGTGACTTCTACCACCTATTGAAAAACTATTAAAGTGCTGTATGAGAAGTTTTTTCTGGTGTGTGTCCTGTATCCTGCCAGGTTTGAGAAAGGTATATATTCTTGCCACCTCCTTTCTTTTCCACATGGAATTGAGAAAGCCTCCTGGATAGGAGATGAAACATTTTCTGATTTCATTGAATAATTCCAGTTGCCTTTTGAGAAAAATGTTGCAAAATATTTTTGCATTTGCTATAATCTGAATTAATGAGAATATACATAGACAACACTGGAAGTTTATTCAAGATGTGTCTTACTAAGCTCAAATCTAAGGAGAGGAATATTCTGGGATGGGTAAGGGCAAAGAATAGGAGAGGCCACTGCCCAAATTTGGTTATTGGTTTCATTGGAAGATACTTGGGATGGCAGTAAAACTCTGCAGTAAATAGCTCCTTAACTAGCCTTAACTGGTACCAGGAAGGATAAGAAGAAATAGTCTCCTTATGAACATCAGTGAATATTTTACAGTGAAGACCCTGTACTCTGTTTTTGTTATATAGAGACGAAAACAAACTCAACATTATTGTTACATAGTTACATACACATAGTTTGTGGTTATCAAATTTCATCAGGAATATTTAAGTGACAATATCTCCATTTCTTTTCAGATCTAAAACTGGTGCTTTGAAAAACTCACCAACTCATAACCAAACAAAATGAGGAAGTATCAACATTTGATCTTTGCAACAATCTGTTGTCTTTTACTCTCAGGCAATCATGAGGCTGATGCACAGCAGAAAGAAACTTGTAAGCTTCTTCTACCTTTAAATGTTTCAGAATTTAAAAATGGAAATTTGTCCCAAGTTCTCCTAGGAAATTTTAAAGGGAAAATGTATTACTGTTGTACAGTACTTGATCCTTTGCTGTGTGTATATAGATATATTTACTGTATCTCTTGCATGCCTGTCTTGGTGAATGAGCAGTTACCTCTGCTTTATTTACCCTCTTCATCCTTAAACAGTGGCTCTACTGGTGTAGATCGATGTCTGTTGGGATACAGATACAGCATAAGAAAAATGGGGATTTTTTTGGCAACAGGAGCCAACTTTCATATTTTACATTTCTAAACACGTACATTTTCTTTTTTCAAGGGTACAGGTGATTGATTTTGTGCTGAAATCTTCTTTTCTTCAGTAAGGAATTAAATAATATTACAAAATATTTGGGAAATGTTACACATTGGTACAATTTTCAATTATCTTCAATTTGGCTTTTCTACTGTCTGATGAACAAAGACATCATTTTCTTATCATGTTTGAACAAAGTATCATGTTCTTATTATACTGGTACTATACAAAGGTATTTTAATATGAGCCAGAGTAAGAAAATGCAGAACTAGTATTGTAACAAGTTATTTCAGACCAACTTAAAAAAAAAATCTGAAAATTTCCACAAAAGCCAGTTCTTCCAAGCTGCCCTTAAACTCTTTCCATTAGCAATTCCCCTCCACGCAAGACCTCCATTTTCCCCTTTAGATACCTGCCAGGCAGTATGGGGAAGAGAAGTAAATACGTTCCTTCATTTCTTCTTTCTTTGTTTCACCGACCTGCCGGACAGCAATTAAAATATCAGTTCCAGGGAAGAGAAGGAGAGACTTTTCTCTAAAAAGGGATTGCACTGCTGGGTGTCATGGTGAAAATCAATTACTGAATATGCTACAGGTAGCTGAGTTCTCATAAAATGCTGAACCATAAACTATGTTTTACAATCCACAGTTGTTTCATGTAAGACACTAACCAAAACCCATGCTTTACAGGAAGTGTAAACTAAGTGATAAAGAAGCAGAAAATCTGCCACTCTTTTAGGAAATGGGTGATCCTATTCAACAGAAATCTGTGCATAAAATTTCAGATGAGTACGTTCATTGCTGTCCAAGTTGACCCCCCTCCAACCTGAATTCATCTCTTCTTGTCTTCTGCTGCTGGGAAGCAAAAGGGAGTTGAGAGGCTCATGAGAATCATTGGGATGTTTCTTCAGATCTTCAATTGGCACTGGAAAATTATCTAGCTTCTTTTGCTCCCTTCTCTCAGAAGCAGACTAGTCCAAACAGAATTTAAGGGAGATGCACCTCACATGATGCAATCTGGGACTTATGCTGATTGAGCATTTATGTGGTCTTTTCTACAGGGCTAATTCCTGGATGACCTGGTATTAAAATAAGAGCATATTAATGCATAGGTTCAGTTGTCACAAATTTAGCCAATAAAATTAATAGTCTCTATATTCCTTAATGAAGTATTGAGTCAATATATTTTGAACATACTTCATAATCCATGAGGTCCCTATGGAAGAAACTAAGTATATAACAGCACACTTGTTTCCTCTTACCTAGGCAAGGAAATCACACTAAAATCATATCACAACCAGAAAATATTGCAGTGGAAGCAATTCTAGCTTAGCAAGGAAAATGCATTTCTGCCAGCTAGTTTAGGAGTAAAAATTGCCATATCACTCAACGTTGTTAAACAAGAATAATTTCCAGGGTTGGAATAATTTTCCATCTGCCCCAGTGTAAATGAACTCAGTGTTGTTGGTGATATGATAGAAGAGCCTGGCTGTTAATGTAGGACAAGATTTTTCCCCCAACATGACCTCTGGAAAATCATAAATCAATGTGTTTTTTTAAAGATGCCAAAATCGGTGCTGCTGCTGATATAATATTTCTAGTGGATTCCTCTTGGAGCATTGGAAAGGAACATTTCCAACTTGTTCGGGAGTTTCTGTATGATGTTGTAAAACAATTAGATGTGGGTGGAAATGATTTTCGGTTTGGTCTGGTCCAGTTCAGCGGAAACCCACATTCAGAGTTCCAGTTAAACACCTATCATACTTTGCAAGATGTCCTCTTCCATATTTCACACATGCCTTACATGGGGGGAGGAACCAAGCCTGGACAAGGATTAGAGTTCCTAATTCGGAACCATCTAACTAAAGCTGCTGGAAGCAGAGTGAGCGATGGCATCCCCCAGATTATTATAGTGTTAACGGATGGACGATCCGAAGATGATGTGGCTCTACCATCATCTATTCTTAAATCTGCCGAGGTAAACATGTTTGCCATTGGAGTGCAGGATGCAGTGGAAGGGGAATTAAAGGAAATAGCAAGCAAACCCCTTGATATGCACCTGTTCAACCTAGAGAACTTTACTGCTCTCCACGGCATTGTAGGAGACTTAGTTGCCAGCATTCGCTCATCCATGGCTCCAGAAATGGCTGGAGTAAAAGAAGGGATTAAAGACGTCACAGGTAACACTATTCTGCTCTGACATTGCAATATTTGTGCCTGAGGGAAATATTTGCTACTTTTCTATAATTTTAAGTACTCTGATATATAGTGCAAGGGCATTTCAAGGTATCAATAACCAATTAATTTTTCTCCTACTGCTATACTAATATTTTCTGTCTATGATGTGTGGCTAATGCTGAAATAGCATGCAGTACAGAGAAAGAATGCAAGAAAAATGATGAGGGAAAGAAACGCAGAACAGAATATTGTTGCAAATATTTTCGTCACTGTGAGGTTTTTTAAAAGTACTGCATGAATTATTCCATGCCTGGATGCTTGAGTGCTCCTGCCAGGCAGTGTGTAATATCCAGACAAATAAAATTATACAGTTAAAGTATTTGTAACACATGGTATTTTCAGATTTTACAAAATAGCATAGAGGGCACAAAGAATAAGATACCTGAGTTTATCTGACTACTTTTACAGATAGCTGGAAGAGAACACTTTTTTTCTGACAACGATTTGCAATTTGCTATTTGTGCAATGTTTAGCTTCTCCTTAGCTACAAGGAGAATTGCTAGAAAAGCCATAAATTGCACATTCAAAGAGTTCAAAAGAAAGGTTTTCTTCATGTAAATGCTTTTCTGTCATTAGCTGTGATTTCCAAGCCAGTCTTTTCAGGCTGTGCTGCTCCCCAACTTGGTAATAATCTCTGTCCTCCTGGAGACACAAAGGGACAAAGAAGAAAGGGAACCAGAAGTCATCCCCTCATAGCTGGATAGCAGACTTAAAAATGAAATATCCTATAAACTCCCCCCCACATTAAAGAGAGGAACTAGAGAAGCAAATCTTATTGATTTAAACTTAGCAATGATTATTCTCCAAACCTGCATTCTCAGACCTTTGTTTTTATACCTTGCAATGCACAAAAGGAATTATGCTGCAGAAATATGGTTCATAATACTTGCCTTGTTTTATTAACTTCTCAGTTTGGCTCAGTTATGTTTCTCCATGATTCATCACCAAAAATTTTCATGAACAGGGCAAGTAATTCATAGAAAAAATCAGGAAAAATACTCTCCTCTGCTATTTCATTTTAGTAAATCTTATTTTTAGAAAGCCTAACCAAGAAATCTGTACTAATTTAACCTCTAGAGAAAAAGATGAAGTGAAAGAAGATGGATTCTTTTAAATATCTTTGGACGCCAAGATGTGAAAGACTTATTATTGGATGAATGGGTACTTATCTTTCTTGCAATTCCTTTCCTAGTGAACTTTCCTAGTTTTCTCAATGAACTAGGGCTCTGGGGGCTTCATGAGATGCTGAGCAGGAGAGCTTAGTGTTCATTAACAGAAGACTCTTGGATGTGTCACTTTAAGGCAATAACTGATCAGGATTAAGCATGCTACTCTGAAGGCAGAGTTCTGTTTCAATGCTTAAGGTGTGAATTATCCTCAAAAGTCTATGCTAAAAAAATAACAACTGTAAGTGATTGTTCTAAAGATGGATGTCTCTCTCTACCTCATTCAGATATAATGCTAGTTATCTGTCTCCAACAATAACGTGAAGAAGTATTTTCTTCCTAACAATAGGTTAATTTCAAAAATTGCACATGTTGGCTAATTAATTATTCTTTTTGCATGAGTTGAAATGACAACATTATGAATTTAACAATGCCCCCCATTAATTCTACAAGCAACCATTTTCAGGTGCATAGTGGAAGAGTTGCTGGCTACTCTAGTAACTACAAATGTTTAATCTTCAACAATATGCTTAGTATAATTAGAAAATTTAACCTTCAATTTGCCTTGGTATATATTACACACTACCTTAGTACCTGCTTCCTTTTCAACCATCAGTTCTTTGCTGTTATGAAACTCTAACAAAGCATGCTTTAATCTGCTTCTCATCAATACTTAAACCTTCATTATATTCTATGGTATAATGGGATTCTGCAGCAGTGACAAATTATCCAACAGTTATATATACTATCTTCCTGATTTCTTACAATTTGCAGTACTTAATGGAAAAATCTATAGAAACTTTTTTTTAAAAAAAATAGGCCAATATGAAGTTTTTCAAATTTTCTGAATTTCTAAGAAATATTCATCAGAGACAATAGTTAAAAGGGACAATGAGATATGGCTAATCTTTGAGCTACACCTGTATTAGATAACACACAAGAAATGGGAAAGTCTCTGCATGTTCAAACATATATAGTAATATACTATATTACAAGGTATATTTTAAAGTCAGGTAGCATAAGCGGCTCTTCCAAAGTTGCTGGAAAGAAGGAACACATATTTATAAGTCCTTTCTTTGCATACATTCATTATGTGTATATTCCTAAACTATATTATGAAAACTTTAGATCAAGTAATAAATTAACTAGAAATAATTAACTAATAATAATTAACTAGTTAATAAATTAACTAGAATTTTACAAGTGTAGAACTAAGAAGCATGGCTAAGAATCTGATTATTAAAATAATAGAGAATTCTGAACAAAGCTTAGATGTGTATGTATGCATGTATCTTCTTATTGAAAGGACTGAGAGTAGTGAACACAGGATTAGATTATGATAAATGAGAAAGTTTAGGCTACTAGACTATGTGAACTGTTCCATGTATCTCCCTCTATAGAGACAACTAAGTTTCTCATTGTTCTACCTTCTCTCCTTTACATATCTCTCCAGCTTTCTTCCAGTAAGCTCTACAGGCTTTCCCAGACTTCCTGATGGAAAAATAGAGTAAAGAATAGAGAAAAAAACATCCTGATGGGTGCACAGACCTGGGCAGTGGGGAGGAAGATACAAATTCAGCCATGCTGTACATTTATTCCACAAGCAAGCAGAAATTCTGTAGAGTCATTGGATATAAATTCTAAAAATTCTGGCCAACTACGAGAGAGCCAAAATGGGTAATTCACATGATATTATCCTGTGAAAAACCCATCTTCTCAGTTGAAGAATACATTTTCCATGCAATGTTTAGGTTCACTATTGCAGATCCAGAAACAGGCAGAGCGTATATAGTTGGATAATTGTTATGACTGGATTTATCGCTTTGTTTTAACATGATTCTGCATTACTTGATTGAATATCCAGTGGCAATATGTAAGCAATTAAATCAGAAATACATTTTTGTTGTAAAGATAATTACAACATTTATACTCCTATAATTGATAACTGCAAGCATACTTACATATGCTTACTTTCTATTCTTTTGCATTTTGGCTTTATGTAAATTATATTTAGAAAATACAGAGACAAATATAATTAAATAATCTTTTGAAGATACAGAAAGTAGATCAACAGACTACTTGGCCTTTGAATAAACTATTTAATTCTTTAATACAGGAAACATAAAATTTTATGAGTACATTTGCAAGTTCTGAAAGAATCCTTTATTAAGGAGGTTATATTTTTATATGATAGGCCTTTAAAATCATTTCTGAGCTTTAAAAATATTTTTATTATTTCCTGGAAGTTTGCTACTGTGCCACAGCATTTATTATCATTATATGCTTGACTCAAATTTGCATTTTGAAAAAAAAAGTATGATTGCTTCATTTGTCATGCAATCCCAGTTATTTTTCTCTGATGTAAGACCCTTCGCAGTAAAACCGAAGAGGATTTCAAGTTTAAGTATTTATTTCTGGTCCATCTTTAATTTCAAATTGGAAAACATCTTCCATTTATATTTTGCCACATCTTAATGGGGAATATATCTTGGGCTACATGTGATTGAAAATGTAGCAAAGAAGACATTGTGCATATGCTGGCTCATAAAAGTAAACAGCTTCCCTCTCTTTGTACAGAGTTTATATTTTTCTGATGATAAGGTTGTGTTAAAGCCTCACTCTATTTTAATGTGAGAGTGATGCAACTGTAATGACAAAACATAGTGATTTACTAGAATATACAGTGGAAATCTGTCCTCGAGGTAATTTTCCCCAAGTCTGATCATTCATATTCAATCAGAATGCAGAACTGGCAGGCAAGTTTCATTGACTTTGGTCATCATATGTTTTTTTCCTCCAAATTCGTGTTTCTTGCGGGTTTCCAAAGAAACATGTCAGAACACTATTCAACTTGCATGAATTCACTTGGTTTAATGCTTTCACCTGTTGCATTTCTCTTTTTTTCAAGCACAAGAATCTGCTGACATTATTTTCCTTATTGACGGATCAAAGAACGGCGCTGTCACTTTCTCAGCCATTCGTGATTTCATTGCAAATTTAATTGAAAGACTCTCAGTTGGAGCTGAGCAAATTCGCATTGGGGTGGTGATGTTTAGTGATCGGCCCAGAACCATATTCTCCTTGAACAGTTACACCCGAAAAACTGATATTCTAGAAGCAGTGAAGGCCCTTAGCATTCTTGGTGGCGAGGAAGCTAATATTGGGGACGCTCTTGATTTTGTGATGCAAAACCACTTCACTCACTCAGGAGGCAGCAGAATAGAGGAAGGCGTGCCACAGATTTTAGTGCTCATAAGTAGCATTGAGTCTAGTGATGACGTAAGAGAAGGAGTTTTAGCCATGAAGCAAGCTAGTATATTCTCATTTAGCATTGGGGTCCAAAATGCTGACAATGCAGAGCTTCAGCAAATTGCTACTGATGCAAGCTTCGTATTTACTGCCCTGGATACACGTAACCTTGGTGAACTTCAAGAACTCTTACTGCCAAACATTGTTGGAGTGGCCCAAAGACTCATTTTGTTAGATGCCCCAACCATTCTTACAGAAGGTATGTATTTTTTAATGAAATGTTATCTTGCATTTAGTTATTTGTGCTCTTATATCTAATATTATTTGTTTGATAGTCCTCTTACTAGACTGAGGATTGAAAATGTTGGAAAATATGGGGTTCAGGGTAGATGCTTATGTACAACTGTATGAACGCAGATACAATGCTATCTTGATGACTAGCATAAGCAATCAGCCATCTGAAATTTGAGGTTTTGTAGATCAAAGGTACTGGTGATCTAGACTGAAGCGTTCAGTCTATTTCAGTTATGTTTCCATTTCCACTAAAAGAGCTTATCTGTTTGTTTGGAACCATTATTTTCCCTGGATAGCCAGGGAGCAGTAATAGGGCAAAGCACTTTTTGTGCATTTCAGCTCTCTCACCAATTGTGTCATCCTTTCTTGTAGTAAACACACTAGGCTAGATTTTCACAATGCATTCTACTTTGGGGATTGCCTTTGAAGATAA
>JANHZU010010709.1:341283-365338 GCA_032468055.1 Acrochordus granulatus | reverse complement strand
GTACTTGAGCTTCAACTTCAATATCTGTCCCTCCAAAGAGCAATCAGGGTTGATTTGCTGTAGGATTGACTGGTTTGGTCTCCTTGCTGTCCAAGGGACCATCAAGAGTCTTCTCCAGCACCACATTTCAAAGGCATAAATTCTTCGATGCTCAGCCTTCCTTATGGTCCAGCTCTCACAGCCATACATTACTACTGGGAAAGGTTGACCTTCTACTACCATCTTAACAACTTCCTTAATAACTTCCTGAGTTATTCTTTAATAGGGGCTGGATAAGTCTGCACCACATATCTATATTATTTGTTTTATAGATAGTTTGCTTCCCCTAAGTGCCGAGTTCACTCTAAAACAGATATTTATTTATTTAAATTTCTACATGCTGATAACCCATCTTTTGCCTTAAGGTAGCATACAAACATCTATCTACAATAAAAGTAAATAGAGGAATTAAAGTTATTTTAACAAAAAAAAGTTTTTTTCAACCCCATCCTAAGCTTTATTAGGGAAGGAAGGTGATGAGCCAGACTAACTTTCAACAGCACATTGTTCCATATTTGAGGAAAAGTAGAAATTATTGTTGAAGTTAATAATGTCTGTAGCAGGCTGGACAAAAGGATCCCTGTGGAAACTCTATGGGGCAGTTTGTTATGTCTTGCAAGTAGTAAAGCTTCCTTCATTATTCCATATGAGAGTTCATTGTCATGTCATTTAAGGTTATTGGTCAATATAATAATTTTTGAATCTCATCAAGGTAGCATCACATTCTTGGAATTGTGCTGATTCACAAATCTGTTCACCTACTGATCATGATTTCCTGCAGGTTTTGGACCTTAATATGTTTGGTTGTTGTTAATGTGTGTTTAGTTCTCTTCTCTTGTTCTTTCCATGCAGGGAAGTAGGAGGGGAGAGGGGATTTTATAGGCTTTGATTTTATCCTGCTGCAAAGCCAGAAAAAAGTAGTTGCAAGAATATTACTCATTGATTTTAAATAGAAATGCTGAAGTGCAAAAAATTATAAACATAAAATTAAACTGAATATGTTTAAATTATGAATCAACCTAACTCAACAATCAAAGTAAATTAAACGTCTTGTACCACAAATAGAAATGATTGTCTAACAGTGCTTGTACTAATTCAGAATGTATTAATGTTCTTGAGTGAATAATCACACACTGACTGCATATATATTGTTGCTTACAGTTGTTGAAGTGAATAAGAGGGACATAGTCTTCCTGATAGATGGTTCTTCTGCCTTGGGAACTGCCCCCTTTAATGCAATTCGTGATTTTGTGGCCAAAATCATCAACAGACTGGAGATCGGACCAGATCTGATTCAAGTTGCAGTGGCACAATATGCAGAAACTGTAAGACCAGAATTTTATTTTAATAGCTTCCAGATGAAAAAAGATGTCGTTGCCAATGTTAGGAAAATAAAGCCAATGGGTGGTGCTACACTTAATACAGGCTCAGCATTGAGATTTATTAAAAACAACTTCTTCACCAGCGCTGCTGGGGCCCAGACAGATGAAGGTGTCCTGCCCATGTTGATTCTGATCACTGGGGGGGTGTCCAGAGACGATGTCGTCCAGCCAGCACAAGAAATCAAAAGGAACGGCGTCGTGGTCCTTGCTGTAGGAGCCCGCAATGCTGATCGTGCCGAACTTGAACAAATTGCCTATGAACCAAGCATGGTTTTCACCCCCACTGAATTCCGCACAGTTGCACTAACAGCCATCATTCCTGATGTTCTGAAACCTATAAAATCACTTTCTATAAAAATTGTGGAAATCCCATCAACAGAAGGTAATTTCTGCTCCTTTTATTTAGCAATGTTTGTGAAAGAAACAACTAATCCCTTTGTTTGTTTGTTTGTTTGTTTAATTCTATTGCTGTTTGATTCCTGTCACTAGCTGGTCCATACAGGTAGTCCTCTTTTATCAACCACAACTGGGATTAGCAACTTGGTCATTGAATGAAATGGTTACTAAGTGAAACCACAACTGTACTTATTTTATTTCAGCTTTCCTTTGCTTTACCAACATGTGAAAGTCATAAATATGAGGATTGGCTTTTAAGTTACTTTTTCATCATCATCATAACTTTGAACAGTTATTGTACAAGGCAGTACAAGGCAGTCATTAAACAATTCATTGTTTGAAATTATTTATGGATAGGGCTTTTTATTGTTCACATTTAACTATATAATTTGACAAAAGTTGGTATAGAACATATTGTACACACTGCAGCTAATATTTGAAAGCATTGTTAGATATATTTTTCCATATATTTCTTTTGCCTTACATGTAAAAATGGCAGATTCAAAGTTATTAATATTTGTCTATTTATTAATTTGATCACCATGATGTTTCTGTTAAATTGAGGTGGGTCAAATCAGGTCTTCCTTACTCAGTTGCCAAACTATTTAATTATTCAGGGATTAATTAGTTCATTTTGAGCTGTTTGCATTTTATTAATACTCATAAGATATTAGTAGAGAAACACATTCATTATTTTTTCTAAAGATTCATATATCCTCCTCCAAAATAATAGGAATGCTTTTCTTCTCCCACCAATGTTATAATTAGATAATAATAGATTAATTCAAGATTTAACAATCCTTAATCTGATTTTAAGAGCTGAAGGGAAGGAGATTTTTTTAATAGGAAGTTTAATTCTTGAGATGGTAATTCTACTTTTCTGTCACTCTCTTGTAGTATTGGAACTCTGACTTAATTTTGTCATACTTTCACCTCATAAGGAAGATGAAAAATCTCATTAGAATCGCAAAATGTTAACTTTCTAAATGGCCTCTCTGATAATGTTGAATTTTCCTAATCATTTTGGAATTGCAGTACATCATCATTAAGTTCCTAACTGTTAAGATCTCACTTAAGTACCCTTAATTAGAATATAGTAAAATCTGCCAGCTTAAAACTTTTTAAAAATGTACACTTCTTACTAATATTTTCTTGCATGGTACATATCATTGATGACATTTTTATTTTAGAATTGAAATTAAAAATGCTCTTAAATGTTGCTTTACTTGTGAAGATACATTTTGCTTCCTCTCCCTTTTTCTCCTTGTAAATATTATATATGAATGTGCATCCCTCCCTTTTAACAACTGTGCATTTCTGTTGTCAGGCTATATCCAATTCTCTGTGGAAACCAATCTTCCCACCCCCATCCCCAGTCTTTTCAAGACTCTTCAATGGACTGAGAAAAGTTGTGGAATAGTGTGTGTGGTGCTGCATAGGGCAACAATATGGTGGGAAACACTTAATAGGCAGCAGAATATTTCATTTACACTTTCTCCTTTGTTAAACATTGCTGGCATGATCTCCATCTATGTAGGCATTCCTAGAGTTTTGATGAAAGTGACCAGTATCTACATCATGGAATTCTCTGTATCTATATACTGCTCTCTCTCATGTCTGTTTGTCTGTTTGTCACCTTCAATTGGGAGAAAAATAAATCACAAGGCAACAAGTTTTCAACCAAGATACCTCAAATGGACTAAATTACAGAATGCCAACAACACTCTTGTGGGAATCAAATTTGGGAAAGTTGTGGCTATTACACTGTTGCAGTCAGCCATGGTCACATGATCATCGCTTCCAACTCTCCCTGGCAGCTTCCCACAAGTCAGTGGTGACATCAGAACTCGATTGTGATTGCCAACACACCCTGCCAGCTTTGCTTGTGGGATTTTGCTTGTGCAAAGTTGGCAGAGAGTGTTAGCAGTGAAGAAGCCCGGAAGGAAGATCACAAGTTGCTTGGCTAAGTTTTCCCCACCAGTGTAACCTCCCCAGCCCCTCTGTATTTGCACTACGCTGGCCACTTGCACATCTCTGTGTACTCTTCCTGACCCAAGCTACACCCCATGTCCTCTCCCTGACTCACACAGCACCTGTCCTACACCTGCATGTATCCCCATGCATCCTTCTCAATCCATGTGGCAATTCTCACACATCCCTTTGCACCCTTTCTGACCCACGCTGCATCCCCCACATGCCCTTCCTGACCTTTGCAGCACCTCTCATGCACTCCCATGCATCCTTCTTGACCCATGCTTCACTCAACCCACACTTGCCCTTCCCAACTTTGCCACACTCATAGTCTGTATGCCCTCCCTGACCTGCGTGGCACTTTTGTGCATCCTTGTGCATCCCATGCACCCTTCCTGGCTTGTGCTATATCCCCACAAACTCTCCCCAACATGCTCAGCAACTTTTGACATCCCAGATCCTCTTCCTGACCCATGTTGTGCCTTCCCCAATGAGGAGGGCATGCAGGGGTATGCAGAGGTGTGCAAGAGGTACCACGCAGGTCAGAATGGTGCATAGGATGTGAGGAAATGTAGTTGGCAAGTTTTGATTGATCGTGTGGTGGATGAGTTCTTGAAACTCCTCTGGGTTCTTCATTTCTTCTTTTCATGGCTGTCCTGTCCTGCTCTATCCTGTCCAGTCCTGTCCAGTCTTGTTGTCTTTCAATGAGGTATACATGTGTGTACAGCAGTTGCCAAATGCACACATGACCAATACTGGTGTGTTTTTTCTATGATGTCTCATGTTATTTTCTGTGCTCTACTGCAGTTGTAACCAAAAGAGATATCGTCTTTCTTTTGGATGGATCAGTCAACGTTGGAAATACCAATGCCCCATTTGTCCGTGACTTTCTTGTGAACCTAATTAATTCCCTTGATGTTGGAATTGATGATGTACGAATCGGCCTAGTGCAATTTAGTGAGAACCCCAAAACAGAATTTTTTTTAAACAGCTTCCTAACCAAATCAGACGTCCTTTCTCGTCTGAGGGAGTTGAGACTGCAAGGGGGGTCAATTCTGAATTCAGGAGCTGCGTTAGACTTTGTGCTTTCCAATCACTTCACGGAAGCAGGTGGGAGCAGGATAGATGAGAATGTCCCTCAAGTGCTAGTCTTCCTGGTGGCTGGGCCATCTGCTGATGCTTTCCAAGAGGCTGCCAATGCCTTAGCTCGTGCAAGAGTGCTGACCTTTTGTATTGGGGTTAGGAACGCCAAACTGGCAGAACTTCAGCAGATCGCATTTAATCCACAAATAGTATATTTTAAGGATGAATTCAGCTCTCTGGCAGATTTACCGCAGGAACTTCTTAGTCCGCTAACCACATATGTTAGTGGAGATGTGGAAGAAATCACGATAACATCAACAGGTAATTTGTTTTTTCATATTACATTGATGCTTCTTTTATCATGCAAATACATTTTGAGCAATGTATTAATTTTATTAACATTGTTAAGATATTAATTATATCTTATTACATTTTACATTTTATGCCTCATATCTTATATTAACAGCTAGAGGTGGTGTCATGGTTAATATGCTGGGCTAGGAGTGGGACAGCCAGGTTTTTCTCTGCCCTTATGCACAGGTGGCAGTGAGTGACTTTGTATTAGTTTCCGTCTCTCAACTGCCTACCTGGAAACTGAAAAACATCTTTGTAATAATCTACACTACCCACTGGACCAATATCATATAACTGTCGTTATTGTTATTACACATATTACACATTACACATATTATACAAGTATAAATGTCTAAAGTAGGGCCCACAAGGAGAATGACTGGCCACTCTTTCCTAGAAGAGAGAGGTGGGAACACACAGAGCAGGGGAATTAGCAAGAGAGTTGCTTGAGTTTGGTGACATATACATTTAACAAACAAACAAATAAATAAATAATCCAGTGAGAGAACCCAGTAGCCTGCTGTCCAGACTGAGTATCTTTCATGTCATTGTCCAAGTGTCTCAGTCAAGACATTATTTTCTTAAGCCAACTTAGAATCAAGCCTTTTGAGCAAGTGGCAGGAACAGCTTAAATGGAATGCCAATAATCTTTCCATTTCTTGTTAGTATTTTAGGAAAATCATACTTGCAGGTACCTTCCCATGTAGGCTTCTTGCACTTCTGAATTTTTATATTTTTTTAACCATGTGACATTATGTAAACATACAATTATTTCAAAAGTATTTCTAACATGGAAGTTTATATGAGAAGAGTCCTGCATGGCTGGAACATGCATTCAGGGTCCTTTAAATATTGAGAGAGACAGAGATTTCACATCATGCCCTTAAAAATATGTATGGTCCTCTGTCCTAATGTGAAATATAATGCAGTCTTTCCACTGGTTGAGAAAGGGCCCAAAACAATTATGTTTTTGCAGGAGATAAACTTTTGCAGAATGAAGATTAGAGTTCAGTATGGTAAAATGATGATGCCTCATTTTCAAATGTAAACTTATCAATTTACATTCCTGTCAAGGGCATTTTATGCACATACTGTATGAATCAGTTCTGGAAAGTACATGTATTTATAAACCTTACTTCTAAAAATGCCTTAGGAAAAGACAGAACAATTCCTTTAGTAAGGACTGCAAAATATATTTATATGTAATAGGTATATTATTGTTTTTCCTATCAGTATAATACTGGGAGAAGAACCTCATTTCCTCTTCTGATGCTTAGTGATAAAAGTCCCAACTCTTTATATTATCTCCTCCTTGATAACAGCAAACAGGTTACCAGTCAAAGGGTTAATTTAAGCATTGAAGAGATGGTAAAATCACCAGATGTTTAATATTCTTAATCCATTCAAAGAGCCAAGAGTTCATTTCCTTGAAAGTTCTAGATCTGTTCAAAATGAATCAATGATTTCACAGTTTCCCCTAATACCATCTGCATTCTTTTCTTCTTTTGTGGAATCTTGTATCAAATAATGTATGCAATCAAAGATGCCAAAGAGATTGCTTGAGTTAAATTATGTTTCTTACTAACAAATTTGGTTAGGATTTCTTGTCACACACACACACATATATTACAGGAATTCTATAATAGGATGATACATTCTAAATGTTTTCGCTTCATTTCATTCCAGAAAACAAGATTGATATCTTATTTTTGATTGATGGCTCAATGAACCTTGCTGGCCAGTTTCCTATTGTTCGAGATTTTGTGTCCCATATTATTTCTGACCTGAATGTGGGGCCAGATGCTGTACGAGTAGCTGTAGCTCAATTTAGTGACAACGTACAAGTGGAGTTCAACTTTGACATCCCATCCAAAATAGAAATCCTTCAGAAAGTAAGAAGGATGAAGATAAAAGGAGGAAGGCTACTAAACATTGGAGCTGCACTAGATTATGCCATAAAAGACATCTTTGTGAGACGTGCTGGGAGCAGGATTGAAGAAGGCGTGCCACAGTTCCTGGTCCTTCTTGTGGCTGGGAGATCAGATGACACTGTGGATAAAAGTGCTGATGCTCTGAAACAAGCTGGTGTGGTTACTTTTGTTATCCAAACCAAGATCTCAGACCCAGTTGAATTAGAAAAGATTGTTTATGCTCCTCAGTTCATTCTAAAGGTTGATACCATTTCTCAGATTGGAGAAATACAACCTGAAATAGTCAATCTGTTGAAAACCATAGAAATTAAACCTCCAGGTATATTTATTTATTTTGCTATTTGACATTTTTTATTTTTAAAACATTCAGACTGATTGATTAATTGATTGATTGGGTTTTTATCCCACCGTAATCAGACTTTCAGTGATATGAAAGATCTGATTTTCTGCAGCCCACTAAAAGCAATGAAAAGATTAAATACAATCAAATATAATTCTGAATTAGATGGGATACAGTGGCCCATTATATTGGGGGCATGGTGGCCAAGTGGTTAAGATACTGGGCTTCTGGCCAGAAGGTTGACCCTGAGTCTGAGACCCAAGCACCACTGCGTAACAAGGTTGGCCCTGAGTTTGAGACCCAAGCTAACACTGCGTTAGCTCCTATTACTTGCTCCAGATCCTGCCAACCTATCAGTGGGAAAGATAGCAGCATTCTGTGTGCCTCAGTGTATAATCATGCTGGCTACATGACCATGGAATTGTTTTTGGACAGTGCTGACTCCATCAGCTATGAAATGGAGATGAGCACTGCCCCCTAGGGTCATCTACAACTCTACCTTTTATAATTCTGAACCAATACTTTGGCAAATTTGCAAGCAGTTTCTTCAGTTGAAAATTAACAGACTACTGTATCGTGAGTTCAGTCCACATTTAGAATGAGGTTTAGGATCATCTTTCATGGTCAACAAGCTTGGAATGGGGAAAGCTAGCTAGTTTTCACTTTAGGAATTTTATTGTGGAAAATTTCCAGGTGCACGTTTTGCTTTAGGAATACATTATCCATGTAATGGATACTGTATCTAGTGGTGGTTCATTTGTCAGGGCTGTGGAAATGCATTCCCTTCAAAATCTCTTGGGGAGAGGGAGTCTTATTGCTATCTCTGAAATAGACTCTTTGTATATAAGCTACTGTACTCTGAACCTAATAATGGAAAAGCAACATTTCTCAGGAAATATAATTCGGGTAGAAGTTCTACCAGCCCTATTCTCCTTGTGATCCTGCTGCAGATGCATCAGGAAAGCAGCAATCCAATCCTTCCCAGTGGTAGAAAACATACAGGTAGAAAACTGAGAAAAATTAATTTGAAAATACCAAGAATCAGCTGTGTTATGAAGGACCCAGTGTGTTTCAGGTCAAATGAGTTCAGTCACAGAAGATTCCCCCAAGAAACTGCTGGACCTCTCACTCTCTGTCTGAATTATCAGCAAATCTTGAACTGAACAGCTTTGAGGTTTCGTGTCATTGTTCGTTTCCTTACACTGCTTTCCCATGTTGAACAACAGAGTTAACACACTAAAAGACAAAACAAATACATGCCAAAATGACTGATGTGAACATGAATTTCAATTTTCCCTCCTGAATATGTGCATTTTTTCTGTTTATGAAGTGCAGAAGAAGGATGTTGTATTTTTGATAGATGGCTTAGATGGCAGCAGAAGTTGTTTCCTAGTGCTGAAGTTTTTGTATGAAAAATTGTAGGTAGTCTGGGTATAGGTCCTGATAAAGTCCAGGCTGCTGTGGTCCAGCACAGCAATACTATCAACCCTGAATTCCTTTGAATATGGTGCAAGATTGAATATGGTGCAAGATTGAAGTGATTGAGGCCATCCATGGGAGGCTCTTCACTTAACATAGGAGCTGCCCTATTACCTTATTAGGAATACATCCTTGAGCCTAGCTGGAAACAGGATATCTGAAGGTGTCTCGTGGTTCTTGATTTTGCTGACACCTGAAAAGTCAAGAGATGATGTAAAAAAAAATCTTTCTTGGATATGAATATGAGGAGCGTTGCACTTTTTGGTACTGGCACTGAAAATGCAGATATCACTGAGCTGCAGACGATTTCTTTTGTTCATAAATTTGCTGTCCTTGTTTCTGATATTAGTGAACTGCAACTCATTTCAGAAATAGCTACCCAGCTGACCAGGGCAGAAAAAAGAAATTTTGGCCTCTGAACTGATTTTTCCATCACCTGGTCCAGATGAAAAGAAATGGCTTATTATACTATAATTTGCTACTTATGGCCAAAATTAATGGGCTTCTACTTTTCAGAAGGCATTGTTTCCAACAGTCTGGTCTCTTTAGAATTCTGGCTGAGACTAATCACATTTTCACAACCCCTTAATTAGTTGAACCAGAAAATATTTTATGAAAATTTCTTGAGATTTCATTTTTCTCATCCCCGCCTCCCCTTTCTATAAAAAGGCCACTAAATATTTTTTCATTTTTTATGGCAACCATTATTTCCTCACCAGGAAGGATGACCATCCTGGTTATTATGAAAAATGAAAAAAAAAATGAAAACTGCTGACCAGGTGGCCACCCAACTGCTGCTCTTGCTACGTGCAGTGGGAACAGAAAGAAAGAAGAAGGACAGAGGGAGGGAAGGAGGGAGGGAGGGAGGAAGATAGGAAGGAAGGACGGAAGGAAGGAAGGAAGGACGGAAGGAAAGAATTATACTGCTTCAATTGCTAGCAGTGAACCCCATCCACAAAATATTGGATAACCTCTTCTGTGCTGGAGAAATTTGCTGAAATTTCCCCACTATTTCCCTGCCTATAAATGGGGCAGGAAATGTTGAGTAACCATCAAGTAATCAAATCATTGAATAACTAAATTATTGAGTGACCAAATAACTCAAGGTTACATTCCTAGGTCACATTTATTTTTTTTTTAAATATTTCTTGAACAAGGAATAGGACATGCCTGGATGCATTTATAGACACCAAGATTATCATATGCATATAACTCATGTCTTACTTTACTTGTTACAAATTGTGACCCTGACCTTCCATGCAGGTTGACCCAGAAAAATAGATAGTAAGGATAATCTTGTGCATATCAGATATAATTGTCTCTGAAAATAGAAGTAGAATGGCTGATGCTGTGTGTAATTCCAGTTCAGAGGGATTCTAGGCTGAGTTGCACATCACAATAAATCATAATTTAACATTTTTAAATAATCATTATTTATTGTCCTAAATATAGATTAGCATTTGTAGATATGGAAGATACAAGCTTATCACTTAGAGTTCTTTTCATATTCAGTTTCAATCAAATTCAATTTCATATTCAATCAACATTTTTATTTGGATGATACAAATGGACTGGAAATGGAATAATGCCTTACATACATTCAGTTGTAATAAATGTACATTACATGACTCAACAATTACACAGTTTAGTAAAGTAAATAGCATATGCTTGTATGGGAACTCCTACGGGGTTTTAGGAGAACTCCCTATTCCCTGAGAATTTTATGGGAAAAAAATAAGTACAATTTAGTGTAATGCTGGAAAAATGTCTAAAAAAATTATAATGCACTTTCTTTTGAATAGGCAGCAATATTTTTCTCTGCCAAAATCTGAGCTAAAGTGGTCAGAAACACTATTTTCAATCAAGGTTGCAGAATTTTATTTTCTTTAGCTTTTTAATAATGTTCAGTACTGTGTGTAGTTATAAGGATTAATTTATTCCTTTAAACATGTTACATCTTATTTTCAGTATAATTTTGACTGTCATCCGATATCATTCTTTGTTCTATAGCAGATAGGAAGAAAGACGTTGTTTTCCTTGTTGATGGCTCTCAGTTTGCAATTCCTGAATTCCCTTCAGTTCGTGAATTTATTGAACGGCTTGTAAACAATATGAACGTGGGTTCAGATGCTACTCGAGTAGCTGTAATTCAATTCAGTGACACTCCCAAAGTTGAATTTTTGTTGAATGCACATTCTACCAAGGAGGAAGTACTAGCTGCAGTGCGAAGACTAAGTCCCAGAGGTGGAAGGCAAGTGAACCTTGGTTCTGCCTTAGAATATGTGTCAAAGAATATTTTTACAAGGCCTTCTGGAAGCCGCATAGAAGAAGGAGCACCTCAGTTTTTAATCCTTCTTTATTCCCATCGACCTCACGATGATATAGAAAACCCTGTACATCTGATCAAAGAGATTGGTGTGGCTCCGCTTCCCATTGGAAAGAATGTGGATCCTGAGGAAATTAACAAAATAGCACTTAGTCCCGATTATCAATTTCAAGTGTCAACTTACCAAGATCTACCAAGTCTGGAACAAAAACTGTTATCTCCTATTACAACATTAACTGTCCAGCAGATACAAAAACTCATTGCTGATACAAGTCACCCTCCAGGTAAGTTGATTTGTGGAGTTGTCCACATAGAAGCAACCTCTGCTTGCTGATTATACTAAACAGAGTTTTATTTCTGTATTGGGACCATGAAGGCAACCACCCTGCCTGGGAGCTGGGGTTGCCACATTTTCAGAAACCCAAAGCACAAAAATATAATTGTAAGAGGGGTTTACGATTAAAAAATTAGAGGAAGATAAATTGTAAATTCTGTTTCTGTATTATTTTTCATGCCCCAGCAAATGCACATATTTTGTATTTTTATAACATGTGCAAATTTACTCATGTCATTTTGCTACTGGACTTTCATACTGGAACTAATAAAAGAATATGCCCCAGATGGTAAATGACCGTCTGTAACTCTGAAACCAGTTCACTGTCTTACATTGTCCTCATACTGCATCCAACCACTGGTCCTTTTGGACCAGCCTTTCCTCTCTCAGCTGACAGGGCTTGAAATTGTTCAAGCCTCAGATTCTCTTCATTTGGGATTAAAATTATATGTGATACAAGTACTCTTTTCTTGAGGAAACAGCCAGACTCATTCAGTTTTCCCATTTCTCTCAACCGCCCCACCCCAACTGCAGTAATTGACAGTGAAGCAAAGGATATTGTCTTCCTTGTCGACAGCTCTGATGATGTCAGACCAGAAGGACTTGCCCACATTCGAGATTTCATTTTCCGAATTGTTCAGCAACTAGATATCCGACCAAGGAGAGTGAGAATTGCTGTTGTCCAGTTCAGTGATGAAGTGTTTCCTGAGTTTGACTTAAAAGCCTACCCAACAAAAGAGAGTGTGCTACAAGCCATACGGCGCTTAAGGCACAAAGGAGGTTCTCCCCTGAATGTTGGGAAAGCTCTGGACCGTGTCATGAAGACTCTCTTTATCAAATCAGCAGGGAGTAGGCGAGAAGATGGAGTCCCACAGCATTTAGTCCTCTTGCTTGGGGGGAGATCCAAGGATGACATCAGCACACCTTCTATTCTGGTGCAGAATTCTGGAATTAATACTCTGGGAGTTGGAACAAGAAAAGTAGACACTGCAGAATTACAAAGGATCACCAACAACCCCAAAACTACATTTATTGTGAGAGATTTTACTGAGCTCCCAGCAATAGAAAAACGGTTCTTTGCATCATTTGAGGCACCACAAGAGCCAACTGAACCACCAACTGATGTTATTCCTGGTCAGTCTTTCGATTTAAAATAAAAATATGGGGATGGAGTCATAGGAATTTATGTGTGTGTGTGTGTGTGTAGGGGATCTAAAGAAACAGTTATTACTGCTGCTGGAATGGAAGTGCCAGAGATCATATGCTCTGAAGAGCTTAAGACTGCTTTGCTTGAAAAAAATTGCTTTGAAATGAATCTGGAAAAGATAGGTATGGGGTGCATTTGCAGTTAGCTAGGGAGGAGGATGGCATAATCAGTTCCTGCTGTTAGGAAAAGGTGAGTGACCTGCACTGGTGATGAGCCAAGCAGAAAGTGTGGATCTGCCCCTTGGCTATAAACCAGTTTAATCCCTTTTTATATTTCAATTTCTTGTGTAGAAACTGAAATCCAGGTATGTGGGGTTTATTTAATTATGACAGATTCAATAGTTTTTAATTAAATAATTTTTCGGAAAGTAAAACTACCTATTAAAATGAAATTGTTTCATTCATTTATCAACACTGCAACAACAGACAGCCGTTCCACTGGACAAGTGTGAAAAAAAAATCACCTTTTCTCCACAATCTCAAACCCACTCCACTCCACTCTGCTCTTCTTTCTTCTCCTTTCTGTACCATTTATGGATAACAGGCACTCTAGGCTTGCTTCCTTAGAACTAGGCTTGATCTGTTGCCTTAAATGGATTCCAGGTCCAAAGGAAGATTTAATAAGTTTTCCTTTATTTGTAAATTACTTGACATATTCTATGTGGAACCACTTCTCAACATTGCTTTTTTCCTTTTCTCTCCCAGACCCTGAACTGCTGCAGCTTATTAGACTTTTTCTAAATTTACTGTATGTACTTGATTATCTTGACATAATATCTTAAATATGAATTCAAGAAACTTCTGCATTCTAGGAGGCTGCTATGTTCCTTTTTTTTCTTCACAGTGCAAATACATGGTGCCTTGGGCAACAGTTTTATCTTATATACTAATAAAGTATCAAAACTTGAGGGTGAAAAAAGTGTTATTTGCTGCAAAAGTATTATTTGAAAAGTAAATTATGAGTGCTCTCAGTGAAAATGGTCAGAGCTAATGTAAGAGGTTATATCTGTGAATCTAGAAATCATGCAGATTTCTAGTCATACTGATTAAGGCAAAAACACCCTAAAATAAAGTATTTAATACCTCTTTTTTTCTTTCAATCTTTTAGTTGATAAAAAACAAGGTGATATCGTCTTCTTGCTGGATAGCTCCATCAATTTTGGGAGAGACAATTTCCCCAATGTTGTTCAATTTATACATGATTTAGTCGATGCTATTTATGATGAAGGCGATTCCATTCGAGTTGGCTTAGTGCAATACAACTCTGATGTGAATGATGAATTCTTTCTGAAGGACTTCTCTGATAAAGAGCATATCTTAGATGCAATGAAAAAAATATCATACAAAGGAGGCAGGATTGCCAATACTGGAGCAGGTGTCAAGCACATCCATGCAAAACATTTTGTGAAGGAGGCCGGCAGCAGAAAAGACCAGAATGTCCCTCAGATTGCTGTCATTGTAACCGGAGGCAAGCCAGAAGATGATGGGGAGGCAGCAGTCTTAGGGCTCTCTCAAGCAGGTGTCAAAGTCTTTGCCATTGGTGTGAAAAACATTGACCTGAAT
Organism: Acrochordus granulatus; assembly: GCA_032468055.1. Taxonomy (NCBI): domain Eukaryota; kingdom Metazoa; phylum Chordata; class Lepidosauria; order Squamata; family Acrochordidae; genus Acrochordus; species Acrochordus granulatus. The sequence continues at coordinate 350,934 of JANHZU010010709.1, read as the reverse complement.
GAAGTCACAAAGCTTTCCAGTGACAGCACGACAGCTTTTAGGGCTGCAAACCCACAGGTCCTCTCAGAGCTCAATGAGGCTGTCCTGGTGACTCTGAATGATGTTATGAGGGAACAGCTATGCCGCGGGATGGTGGAAATCTCCAGAGGTAATCAAGTCCCATTTCAATTTCTGTCTCTATTTTTTGCTTTATTTCAGATTTAAAGATCTACACAATACTGTAATTTCTATATGCAGCAATCCTCTGTTTTTGTTTCCTTTAATATTGAATTTCAAAATAGCAAGTATGTTCTGTACTCCAGTCTTAAGTGTGGCTATTCATTAATACTTGAAATTCAGTGGTAAGACAAGTCTGGGAGAAAATAAACACAAAAGGATTAGACTGTCCAGTTTTCCCTAGAAAGTTAATCATAGTATGATATTTTGGATATTGGATCAAGTGATAAATGGCTGAACCTTAATGAAGAATACAAACAGCAGCAGTTCTTGACTAGGGATCCAGAAGCCTCTTTTAAATACATCTTACTTCTAAACACTAGAATTTAACAGTGGTTTCTTTAGTGTGACAGATTTGCCATTTTTGTCTATTCTAGATTGCAGTCTGGATGTTATACTTGGATTTGATGTCTCACATACCAAACAAGGGGTAAATATATTCAGTATACAAAGAATGCTGGAACCAACTGTTGAAGATATTCTGAACAGGATTAGTCAGATACAGAAAATTAGCTGCACTCCCCACCAGGCACCTACAGTGCGTGTGGCACTTCTGGCACAGACTCCCTCCGGAGTTGTAGAAGCCTTTGATTTTTCAGAGTATCAGCCAGAGTTGTTTGAAAAGTTCCAGGCCTTGCGAAATGATGGACCATATGTGCTCACTGCAGACACCCTCAAGTCTTACCGGAATAAATTTAAAACAGCTCCTGCTGGAAGTACAAAGGTAAATGTCGACTCCATTTTCATATTTGAAAAAGAAAATCCTCAGTCTGTGGGCTGCTGTATAAGGGAAAATGTTGTTTTTAGTTTATTGTGAAGTCAAGCAGAAGGCTAAACTACTGCAACAGAAGAACAAAGTCAAAATTGCATGTGTTTTAATTCTGTGCGGTAATATTTTCACCTATTTTAGATTCAAAACAGAGAGAATCCAAATTAGAATGACTACATGATGATCTTTTGCTGAATCAAAATAATATTTTACAGACCCCCCAAATTGCTGCTGGGTGATTATATTAGTGTGTGTACGTCCTGCTGGAATGGTGAAAGTCAAACAAATAGTTGAGTATCAAGGCAACACTGATGAACATGAGATGTGACTTTGAGGAATCACACCTGCTGCGCCAGGCCAAGTAACTGACCAGCTGAATTGATCTGCTGGAATCACAGAGGAAAAGTGATGGGAAGTGTGAAAGCCTATAGAGTGTCATAATTTTGCAGCAAGTGTATTAAAGGGCTGGGCTGATTTGGATGAGGAACATGCAAATGTTTCCTTGCAAGAAAAGTTATTGTGTCAGCAGTGTATTAATTGCCTATCTCTAAAAGTCTTGAGCATCAGACCATTCCTGAATATCTGCGCAGTAAATGGCTGATCCTATGGAAATGTTTTTCATTGAGGAGCATTTCACAACTGATGTTTATTGAAAGAAAACTCTTCATCCCCAGGTGGTGATCCATCTGACTGATGGTATTGATGATGCCATGGGACCACTAGCAGCTGCATCAGCTGATCTACAGAAAGCGGGTATATTTTGTGAGGCTTTATTTTTATGTTGACATGTAGATTCCCTTTAGTTGCTGAGATTGCATACGTATATTGATCAATTCTTTCAGATAAATGAATACATGAATAAAGCAATGCTCACTGTTCACATCCATTAACACAGTGTGTTACCATTGAGTTCTTTATCCCTTTACTGTAAAATATTAAGGTCACAGCCTTCCTTATAACAATGCTCATAAACATTGACTGAAGGAAATACATATTTTTTCCTCTGCAGTTGTTTTATCACCAAAATATCTACAGGTCATTTCTCCAATCTCACTGTTAGGACATTCTTGATAGTTTAAAGCCATTCTTATGAATATTCCATTCATTTCTCATTTGAAACAGCCCCAAACATTGCAAAATATCTTCCTCCTACATAATAGATGAAATAAGGAGGTTTTGTTGGTTTACTTTTTTTTTAGCAAGGAAAAGTTCTTGTTGCTGAACTAGATTTTTAATCCAAAATGTTCTGCACTAAGAGAGAGACAGAGAGAAGCAAATGGTTCACAAAATAATGAAATGTAGTGGTACCCCTGATATTGTCAAATATTCAATTAATAAAGACCTCCAAGATCTTTATTAAGAAACTATACTTGAAGATGATGATGATAAGCTGTTAGCAAGAAGAATTAATTCCTAAACTGACTTACATTTTAGGAATATCTGAGATTGTACTAGTAATTTGGAGCAAATTTGGCTCCAAATAGGACAGATCTTGGGAGTAAAACATCTGAATCAAAATGTAATACTGGCTGACATAAGCTACATATTAATGGCACCATATTTGTCTATGACTTTATTCAAAGGCCTAATATAGATTAAAGATGAAGATGCGCATTTAATGTGAGCTAACTTAAACTGTAGTACTCTTGAACAAATATTCTGCAAACATTTTTAAGGTGGACCCATAGTGCAATGAATATAGCAAGAATGAAACTCAGCTAGGGTACAAATACAGAGTGAAGTTAGTTGGGGAGAGTTCTGCACATTTTGGAATTTACAATTTGGGTAGAATTCTAATTTTATCTTTTAAGAAGCTGTGGGTAGAAGAATAAGGAATAAACATACGGTCACAAAGTGTCACAGAGTCATCTCAGGAAGTATTGAGTAAAGGACTTTTACTCAAAGAGCCTGACATACTAAGTGCATATTTTTTAAAAAAGTAATAAAACACTTTCCACAGTCTACTAATTCTTACAGGCTACTCTGAATTTTATTATGTGTTATTTAGTAAAAACTATGTATAAATAATATTTTAGGAAAAGATGTAACATGCACGCACACACGATATAACAATGGAGAAAATACTTGTCAAAATGCATATAATAAACTAAGTTGCTTTTAAAAGCATACATTAAGAGAATAACATGGACTGTTATTTAAAAGGGTAGCCTGTTAAAGATCAGAGTAAAACAAATTTAGATAGAAAAATGAGGATGAAAAGAGAAACCAAACAGAACCAGTTTATCAGATCCTTTCTCAGATAGATAACAAGGAAGAATCCTGCAGGGTAAACGTGATCCTTTAGGAGTTATAGACAGTCATTCAAGATGGATTCCCCCCCTCTATTTTCTAGGTGTCAAGGCTCTTATTCTTGTTGGGTTGGATCAAGTCGCTAATTTTCAGGAAGCGATGAAGTTGGAATTTGGGCGTGGCTTTACTTATAATAGGCCTCTCCAAGTGAATCAGTTGGATTTAGATTTCGAAGTGACGGAGCAATTGGTAAATAATTCAAGCCTATCATTTCTTCTTAATGACATTAACACATAATTTTAATGGATATATATTTATGAGCACCTATTACGTAGTCATACTGGATTAAGCTGAAGAAGTTGTAACCATGCAATTTTTTTACATGATACCTAATGTAAACTTGTCCATAAAACATATAATTTCCGTGAAGTCTGTGAGATGAAAAAAATAAAAACAAAAAGTTGTTGTCCTCAAAGTGGAAAGGGCTATTTATCCTTCTCATATAACATTTTCTATATTTGTGAATGACCTGATCAATTACCACCCAGATTCTGTTTCAACACCCTCTGCTGGCCTGTCAAATCTTTCTTTCTGGGCATTGCAAAGGCTATTTGGGCTGCTGTTCATCCCTTGTGCTGGAATTATCAAACCTGCTATGCCAAATCAATATCCCAGATAGATCAGGGGATATTGCTTGATATCCAAAGCTAATTTGAAGGTTACTAGTAATTATTTCTGAATTTGGCACATACTAGGATTGAAGCATTTTGTATAATCCTACAAGTCATTATGGTACATCAGTATTATATAACTGAGGGAAAGAGAGATTAAAGAGAAGTTTGCTAAAGGCTGTCTGATGAGATTGTAGTAGATGTAAAATATGAACAGCAGTTTTTTTGATCTCCTCATTTTCATGTTGCAATAACTCTGTGATACAATTTTGTTGCCGTGATTACAACATCTAACTATGTACTAGGGTTGTGCAACATTTCAGAATTGAAGGTGAACACATATTTTGCAGCTACTTTGCATTTCCATGGCTTCTGCAAGATCTTTGGCTCTTCAAGCAGAAGTGCTGCACAGCCCTTCTAAATATATCAGGGGTTTAAGGTTTCTTGGATTCCTGACTTTCCCCTCAATCTTTCCACATAAGGATTATTAGATTAGGGTACTGTATATCTCCTACCTGCAAGACACAGTATATATATATATAACCCTTGTGGGATAAACCAGATAAGATCACAACCTGATGAGAGAATTCTACTTTATTGTGAAGCTCCATTGACAGAATCTTGCAAGTCTGAAAGTTCATCTCGCCCCTGTCTTTTTTACAGCCCAAGAAGCTAGGGAGGGTCCCTCCTGAGCCTCTTGCCTCACTTACTGTCCCGTTGTGGGCTATGCTCTCTCTTATGTGATCATTCCTTTGGCTGCATCTTTTTTCCCCAGTCTCTCAAGATCTTCCCACATATCATCACACCTGCCAGCAGGAAAATTTTTTTACCTAAGGTGGAATGGAGCTGTGGCAGGAGGAGGTGCTCTCTTGTATACATATATAATTTAATTTACAAATTTCTGTGCCGCCAATCTCTGATGACACTCAGTGGCTCACAATCGACCACATTATAACAATGACACTAAACCCTGGCACCCCCAGCTGACCGGCAAAAGTACTGTGCAAAAGTCTTAGGCTACCACCTGCCTTGTTGTTTTAGCGAAGTTTTAGTGGCTATCCATAATTACTTTTAAGTCTCTATATTAAGATTCAGTCAGAAAATACAGGAAATATGTACACAAAATTTAAAGAAGCACAATTTTCAGAACAAAATGGATTCTTCAGGCAAAAGTTAGTATTAAATAGTCAGTACTAAATATTTGCCACATTAGACTATGGAAGCAGCTGTTTCTGCTTTTTCCTGTTTTTGAATACTGCATACAAATTTCCTGTATTTTCTGGTTGTATGCTAATAAAGAGATTGAGACGGAGTTATATATGGTCATTATACCATTGCTAAAATAACAAATCTAATGGTGGTCTAAGACTTTTGCACAGTACTATATGTACAAAAAATCCTTTTCAATGGCTCAATGAACAAATTGATTACTCTGTTCAAGGTAACTGCCAGGATTAGAAAGCATGGGGGTATGCACTGCAACCAAAAGGAAACAGACTCTGACCACCTTCTTGTCATGATTGCCAGTATAATACCAGAAGTACCAGAAATTGAGATACCCCACTGTAACACTGATTCAGACAAATACAAAGTTGGTTGGCCTTAGCTATGGGATAAGATGAAGATTTATGTCATGGCATGTCCTGAAACAATTATTGGTGCGGTGCAGGGTTTTGTACCCTTAACTTGCTCATATGTTTATTTTTCACAATCCTTCAGCCTATTTCCGTGCTGTTGTTTTTGAGAAATGTATTTCTTTTTTATTACCTGATCAATTACTGTATTAATAATGGTTCTCCTTCTTGTTTTCAATGCTTTTTCATTCTCCAAGCTATTCTTTAAGTTATAGTTCAATATTGCACCAATGTGCCTGTGAGGAATAACAACTGCATGTATGTGAATTTTACTCATCTGTTTTTCAGTTAACTAGTTTTTTTTTTTTTATTCAGGACAACATTGCAGAAAAGTCATGTTGTGGAGTCCCATGCAAATGTTCTGGACAAAGGGGAGACAGAGGTTTTCCAGGTGGAGTTGGACCAAAGGTGAGATGTTTTAGCATGGGTTTTGCAGTTAGCAATAAGGCATTTATGGGAATGAGGTGGATCTCTTCAAAGGAGATGCAAAAAAAAGACACAAAGATGTCCAAGATTTTGAACCCACTTGCAGTAGTTCAATGGATACCAGTGTTTCTTGTATAGTGATCCCTATATAGAGATTTATACACTGATACAGAGCCACTATATCAGTGAGATGGGGGCATAAATAGCTGATAGACAGACAGACAGACAGAATTCATCATGTCTTATCTAGAAAGAAGCACATTTACATCTATGGTGTACATATTATATATTTAAATATATATGTACATCATATTTTCAGTACCTAAATTTCAGCACCTTGTTTAACAAAGCCTTTTGGCTCAGAATTTGAAGCTGCTAGAATCAAATAGTTTTGATGCTCGGTGCCAAACCTTGCCTGTGCTTGACAATGATAGACACAAAAAACAGCATGCAGCTCCACAGAAACTCTATACACTTAGCAAATTATATATTGATCTTTGCAATCAATATATAAAGATTGAATTTTAAATGAAGGAGATAACATGAATACTATCTGACTGTCAGTTTTTAGTTATAAAACCAAAAAGTTTAAAATATATATAGTGGTTGGAGGGGCTAACTAAAAGGCAGCACTGAGGCACTGACCACAGCAGCACAAGAATAGGTGCTAACTACCAGATCATAGAAGCAGGGGTCTACCACATTAGACAAGATCCAAGATCGATGTAAAGAGGCCCCAGAAATAGTCTAAAACATAGTGGCAGTCCAAAACATGTAAGATGCTGTCAGGAACAATATACATTGAGTGGTACAACCAAGTTGCTTCACAGTGTATGGCCTAGACCCTTCCACACCTAAAAGTGAGATTCCACAGAAGGTCATGGAGTATAACAGAGCTAAGAACCTGTGGGATTTCCAGATCCAGATGGAAAGGCAGGTACTGGTCAATGAACCAGACATCATGGTAGTAAACAAGAACCAGAAGACAGCAGTGATGATAGCTGTAGCGGTGCCAAGTGACAGTAACATCAGGAAGGACTATGAGAAGCTGGAAAAGTACTAGGGCCTGAAGGTGGAACTAGAGAGGAAAGTAATGGCCAAAGTGGTCCCAGTGGTGGTAGGAGCACTCAGGGCCATGATTCCTAAGCTGGGAGAATGGCTCCAAGATATTCCACAAACAACATTAAAGTCTCTGTTCAGAAAAATGCGGTCCTAGGAACCGATGAGATACTGAGCAGAACCCTCAAACTCCCAGCCTCTGGTAGACTGAGGAAGACACAACACCCAGAGCAGTGAAAAGGGGATCTTATATATCCTAAGCTGTTTTGAGATCATTCTCAGATATGTATTACAATGAATTACTATAATTTCTTTATAAAAATGCAGAGGAATTTAAATTGAGATTAAAATTAAAAATACAGGATATTAAGAAGACCATCTCAAGTTTATGTATAAATATGTGTCTTTGTGTTTTTAAAGGGAATTCCAGGGGAAAATGGCTATAGAGGTTATCCAGGAGATGAAGGTGGTCTGGTGAGTTTTTCCATAGCTGAACTTCTGTTTGCAATAGCAAAGAAACTGGATGAGAAGATCATCCATGCTTCTCCGAAGATGGAGGAGGGGTTTTTGTTCATGGTGTAGTGGAGTGTTAATAGCATTTTGCTTTTTTCTTCCATGTTGCATATATATTGAAGTACAGGCTGCCTTTTCTTATGTGCTATGCACTATAACAGAAGATTCAAATCTTAGCTATAGTTTTCATATATCATTAAAGTTCCATGTGCATGTCTTCATATGGAATCAGTAATACTAATATAAAGAGATACACACATAACAAGCACACACATTCCACACATATATACATGTCAGATTAAATGTGCCATTAAGAGACATGTCTCTGTTACATGCATTTTTAATAAGGACAAACACCATAACACAACTTATCTTATGTTGAAGTACTATTTTGAGCTAAACAAACTTAATCTTCTCTCTCATGGGAATCAAGCAGAGATGGTTAAGGAAGCAATAACCCTGTTTTTTTCCCTTGCATCTGGAGTACAAGATACTTCCCTAAAAAGGAAAAGGGCAAAGAAAAATGGGTGCGGATATACAATCTAGCTCCTTCCATCCACTCTATTCAGCCTTCCTGCTGTCAAGGATGAGGGAGCCTCTTAGTAGAGGCATGGAGTATGTTGGGCAGATTGTGAATCAGTAGGTGAAAGGAGGAAGTCTAACTTCCTCTCAGAGCTAGGTATCATAAATATTCCCTCATGGCAATCTGGCTTTAAAACAGCTTAATTCATGGTTGTACAGAAGTCTTTTTGCCTTCATTGCCAGTTGGAAAACATTTTTGAAAGATTTTCTGCTGAGACTGGAAGGTCAAAGGTGTGAACCTTTGTTTTGGACTCCTCTAATATTAGGTTTTTATATGTGTCATTGCCATGCTGGAGTCAGATCAAATTGTGAGAGGACAAGTATGCATGTGTTTGGGTGAAGGATGCACAAATGTACGTAAAAGAGAATTTCCCCCCTGAAAGAATGGTAAGCTCTATAACCTTGCCCATGCAAGTAACTGGATCCCAGTGGCCCTGGATCAAATATGGTCATTGAGCTCCTCTCAATCGCCCTTTTGCATTATGAAAAATTTATACTTTTATGTGTCAGGATTGTCTGAATGTACGATGATAGAAAGAAATGGGCCACATTTTAATTGGTGCATAACATCCAATGTAATATCCTTGTTACTGAATCTGACAAAGCCAGCACCCATCTCCTTTCCTTCCTACTCAGTGTTCAACCGTCCATCTCCCTTATCTGCCATAGCTCAGAAATACATTTGTGACTGAAGAGGTATCTATGCTGAATCTTGTGCTTCTTTCTTTCTTATCAAAGGGTGACCGTGGACCACCTGGGATCAATGGAACGCAAGGTTTTCAAGGCTGCCCTGGTGAAAGAGGGATGAAGGTAAAGGAAGATAATTGGGCTGTACAAAAGGAGAACATTTACTTAGTAGATACCAGCCCAGTTCACACTAGTTCACTACAGTCATGTTGTAGCATCTAATGGAAAAAGTACTTTTGGGGGGCTGGGGCAAGTAGGTAGGTACAGGCAAGCTCTGAGAGGAGCAAGAGAATGAGTAAGAAAAATGGTTTCCAGATTTTAGAAACTGAAAGTATTTATAGAATTTACCTTAAATAATCATAGCCTACACAGCTTCCTTCATCTCTCTTAAAACACGCACTGAGATTGCACATACATCTTTGCAAATAAACTGAGGCTTAATTGCTCGTTGTGAAACAATCTTCTTGCTGTTTTTGTTTGTTCCTCTGTTTCTTTTGAGGTCATTCCAACTTTTCCTTAAGTTTATAGAAAAACTGATTCAATTCTAACTGTGATGGTTATCTGGATATTTGATGACTACATATTTTCATCTGTAGTTTTTGAGGAACTGAATGAAGTTTTAATTAGATAAATGATAATTCTTTCTTTTTTTTTGTAGGGGGGCCGTGGATTCCCAGGAGAAAAAGTATGTAACCATTTAGATATAAAAGAAGAAAAAAAATGCACCTCCTATCCTATACTTTTCTCGTTGTCAATTTTGTTTTCTTTTTAGGATTACAATAATTAATTACTTTCTTTGGTTCTGTAGGGTGAATTAGGGGAGATTGGGCTGAATGGAATAGAT
>JANHZU010010709.1:314855-341242 GCA_032468055.1 Acrochordus granulatus | reverse complement strand
AAATAACCTCTCTTTCTGGTTAGAACTCATTTAAGTTATACACTTTGATTAATAAATGCAATTAATCTGATTGCTTTTGCCAGGGAGAGAGAGGCTTTCCAGGTGTTCCTGGGGAGAGAGGAAGCCCTGGCAGACGGGTAAGTTTAATGTTTTTTACTATTCCAAAATTGAAAAGAAAAAAAATAACCCATAAATGAATGCTAGCTCCCAAACAACCAAGGAAATGTACCTCTGATATCCCTGCTACAAGGGACTTTTGGGAAATCAGCAAAAGCGCTCAGGCATTTTTGCTTTCTCCAGTAAAGCTCTAACTGGAGGGGCAAATCACATAGGACTTATGAGATACAGCCCAGTTGTATTCCTGAATAGGCCATTCCCTGAAAAACCAAAGTGGCTAGTCCAGTAGCCTTTCTGCTGGTTATCCTCTTGCTAGAAAAATCAACCAGTATAAGCTGAAAGTCACATTAATTACATCGTTCTGTTGTTATGGGAAATGGTTTTTATATTATGGAAATAATATCTTTGTAGGGTGGCAGAGGAAGAAAAGGAGAAGTAGGAGACCTAGGTGACCATGGACTTCGAGGAGATCTGGTAAATATGTTAAAAGATCCTGAGATGTTTATACAATACTTCAGATTTCAAATTGCAGCAACAAAGAAGAGAAAGAGAGAGAGAGACAAAAATATTTTTTCTTTATCTCTTTTTTCCTTTCCTTTCTTTTCTCGTTCATGTTTACTATATCTTTTTCTTTGAATGTACTCATTATATATGTAAAATCTTTTAATAATAACTGTGTTTTTTTTAAAAGATTTCAAGTTGCAGCAGTTTTGAGATGTTAACTATCAGAATGAGCAGACTTCAAGCTTGCAAGAATTACTTTACTGTTATTGAAATGTTGAGGCCTGGGAGGCAAAGAGCGTAAAACAGAAGTCCAGGAGAGCAGTACAGAGAGCTCAGAATACATGCTGAGCCTGAGAAATTGTTGTCAGGACTGGGCTTGTATCACTCAACAATCCACTTCTATTTTTCTCTCAGTCTTTCCCATTTCAGCAGATCATTGGTTCTTTAAAAAGACCAATCCTGCTAATGGGATGATGGGTAAGACAAAGTGTGTGCAGGTGCATAGGACTGATTTCTAAACTTGTATCTGCTCTGAGCCAGAGAGTACTTGGGCAAAATGTGCCTCATGAGTGAAGGAGGCAATGTGCCAATGTACCTCATGAGCGAGGTAGTACCTTGAGATTCAATCTGTGCTTCTTTGCCCTTTCTCATTCCTTTTTTTTAAGTTCTTAATTTCTTCTCTGATTTGTTTTGCTTACTTATCAAAGCTGTCTGGATATATCCATTTTATAACTCCTGTCACCTAGCAGCTAAACAGGAAAATCTATCAGAAAAAAAAAGACAGCAATCCCGATTGAGCACCATAATACATGGACTAAAATTTAGATTTTAAAGACATTTTTTCCTGCATAAATCATTCTGAAGATTTATCAAAATTCTCATCCATTCTTAATGAGTTTTTTTCTATTTCATGCGAATATTAAATTGTGTGCAGTATAACATCTAGTATCCCAAATTCCAGGGGTAGGACAAAATTTTTCTCAGTGTTACTTGGGGCCATAGAAGAAGTAAACTTAACATGATTCTACTTTCTAAACCCAAGCAAGCCAGAATATTTCCAAGAGGCCCAGGGACTCATGAGAATTTTCTTTCCCTTGTCCATTTTCCAATGTAAATATATTAGTTAACTGAAGCAAGTTCTCAAACAAAGTCAAACAATTCAGTGATGAGAACAAAGGCTATGCATCAAAATTTCTGAGTAAGGATTTCTCCTCCTGAAGTCTAGTGTCCTAAATTTGCATTCAGGTACTCAGAAACATTAGAGAGATGAAGAAGGCCCAGCATTATCAGATGGCTTTGTGGATATGTCAGGATTAAAGGCAATCTTCCTCTGAACTTTACCCATCACTGTAAAACATTTTTAACCTTTGTCTCACTCTGTTTGCTTTTCATTGCTTGGGCTGCTTCTAGGGTACTTTTGGAATTGATAGCACTCAGAGAGGACCCAAAGGCCGGAAGGGAGAACTTGGACCAGTGGTAAAGTATCAATCTTTGGATTTGTAGGAGACTTAGATAGAGATGCCACCTGGTTTGGGAGGCTGTCCTCGAACTTGCAAAATTCAGGCCGAATTTCCCAAGATAATCTTATGACTGGATCAATTGCCTCATCCACTAATACAGTAAAGCTGAATATGACTATAGATCTTTTGGTTTTCCCATAATAGAAATGGGATGGATAAGGAATTCAAGTTAATTAAAAATGAATCACTAGGTCAGAACAACTGGTCAGATCAATTCAGAAAACAACATCATATAACCACTCAGGAAAAGAGATCATTATAAGGAAACAGACCATTATGGATAAAATATAAAACTAATAATTTCTCCATCTCAAGTTTTTCCATCCCATAAAACACTCTATTTGAATTAGTGATGGCATGATCTCTAGGATCTCTCTAATTTGAGAGCAGACTCAAGCACTTTCTGAAATCCAATATAAATCCTATCTCTTTTCTTCATTATAATGTTTCATGAAGGTAATGAAGCATTACCTTCATGAAGGTAATGCTTCATGAAGCATTACCTGGGCACCAGAACTTTACTGAGGCCCAAAATTGGAATGGGATTTGTTCAGAATCTTCCTCAATTATCCCATTCATCCATACCCAAAATATAACACTCATTTACAGCAGAAAAAAAAGAAGAGACTAAAATTGTCTTTATTGTTTTGTTGTGACTTGTACCTCTCTTTTATTTAGTGATAATCAATTTCAGTGTTCTCTATTCTTTCAGGGAGAACTTGGAAGAGATGGACCACGAGGCGACAAAGGAGGATCTGGAAGAGATGTGTGTATAATTCTCCCTGCTATTTGATTTGCTAATAACTAATAAGTTCCAGATTGATGCATTTATTTATTTGAAATGTTTAATGTTAATTATGCTTTGTCAAATTTGGTTCCTGGATGGTTTAGAATAATATAGGAACAATTCTGCAAGATCCCATAACTGTATGAGATTATATGCTGAGATTTACATTTCAAATTTTAAAAGCCAATATATTTGCTTAATTATTCATGCTTTGATATTTATTAAACTAAACAGAGAAATTGAGATGGGTAGTGGGGAGGAGAGGAATATGACCAGTGGGGAAGAGAAAATCAATAAAGACTGATAATTGTGTTGCATTTTTGTCAATAGGGTTTCATTACTCCAGAGAAGCTTGTGTAGCATCCCTAGATTAAGTGTCTGAATGTGAAATATTGACTGATTTATTGGCTTTGATTTAAGGTGAAGTGAATTACATCCTGCAAAATTTTGATTGCGGGAGACAACTAGGACAGATGACAGTGGCATTAACAGTTTTGTCCTTGTGATAAAAGACCTCTACTCTCACAGGGAGTAATGTCAGATGAAGACCAGAAGATACATATCTTGATTCCGGAAAGGGAACTGGGAAAGAAGAGAATAAGGATGGTGGTTGGGAAGGAATTATGAGCAGTTTCTACAAAACTATGTTTAAAGAATAATTATAATCAAGGCAGAAAGATTCTCTTTGTGCTTTGTGCCATGTTGAGAAATAGAGCTAGAGCTGAGTCAGGATCTGCACATTTCTACCACAAAACGTATTGATTTTGAAATGGAAATAAAACATGTGTTTTGAGTGTTTGTTCAAAGTCAACTCAGCAAAACACTATTTTCTGGTGTTCTGACACAGAGGTTAGCTGTTGCATGTGAAGTATGATTAGGTTACTTTTTTAAACCTCTTTCAGCCTAGTCAGTACAGCTACTGGGATCATCACATCCCAGCTGTTGCTGATGTAAACTCAATAGGATGTAACATCAGATGAGTACAGAGGTAAACACAGCGGTTAAGCAGATGCAAATTTCTTCTACAATATTGTAGTCACCAGAAGTTGAGATTGACTCAATGGCATCTTCCTAATTATCTTTATGAGACAGAAGATGATTGTTTGCATGTCTGCCAGCCTGCCTAGAAATTATTGTTGCTTTGTTTGTGCATGTATTTCTGATTACTATGGGAAGTTATAATTAAATTAAATTGAATAGGTGGGAAAGCTTTGCTTCATTTTATTCAAAAAGTTCTATGGATGCCATTTGTGTTGATACTTTCTAACTGCAAAATCTACTAATACACTGTTGGTTTGATTATCTGTTGTTTTAGTATCTGTACGTATTGTGCCTTACTAATATTAAGCTTCATTTGTATTTAAAAATACAAAGATTCTATGTTGGGTTAGAATGATGAAATTTGTTGAACTTTGGTATGTGAATACCTTCTGGACATACTTTTGTGTCTTGTGGTAATGTTTATTGTATTAATACGAAGAGAAAGAATCAGTAGCCCTTTTTTTTAAATCAGAAACAATGTACAAACAAAATCTTCTGCCTGGACTGAGTCAGATTCAGATACTTTATTGGCCAAGCATGGTTAGACAGGCAAGGAATTTATCTCTCTTCCTGTCAGTTGTTGAATGTGCATCTAACTGGCTAAGAACAGGGAGGAAACATGCCAAATTTCTTGCTTGATCTTGCTAAATGGAAGTTCATCATCTACAAAGATAAAATAATATAAAAATAAACCTAAGTAAGAATTTTAAAATCTTAAGAAAACATCATAGAGGAGAAATCCTTTGAAAAGAATCTTAAACAGATTTATTTGTTCTTTAATTCTTAGTAACCTAGAGGGTTTATTTAAATAATTAAAAGCATCTGTATTTGTTCTCCCTGTTAAGAAGAACAAAGGCTTTTGGAGAACAGTTTTTAATCTAAACAGGTATTTCATGGGTAATAGAATCATTTCCCCATGATGTCCTATGAGGATTAATATTTTCAAAATGTTTTAAAAATTATCTTCCTGAATAACTTTTCTGTAGTTTGGTAGGGAAGTAGAAATCAGCATGAACTACTATCACACATAATTGGGTGTGACTCTGAACAAAAAACAACGGATCAGCAGATGTACAAAAATCTCATGTTTCTATACGGCTAAAATACTCAAAATGTTTCAAGGTGCACTGAGATGGAACTTCAAAGTCATTTTGTTCTATTAGGACAGAGCTAATCTGAATTTTTGAGTAAAGCCATTCTGTTCTAAGAACATCTCCCCCCCCCCGAGAATAATAAACGTAAAGGTTTCCCCTTTCACTTATATCCGACTCAAGGTAATTACCAAAATAGAAAAATAGTTTTTCTAGTGATAACTCAGCATAACAGTTAATGGCTATGCTTTATTTGCTTCAAGGGAGGACTTGGCAGAAGAGGACCACTAGGGATCAAAGTAAGCCTTTATTATATTTTTATATTATATATGTTTGTGTTATGTTCTATATGTGTCTTATTGTATAAACATATGGGTAGGGGAAGGGAGGACAGGGAAATCTAAGTAATATCCTTACTTGGAAATGTTGAAAAACAGTGAAAAATATAGAATATTGTTTTTATATTATTAAATAACTGCATTTAGGAGAATTTGTTGAGCAGAATATACTTACTCAGCCTACCAGCATGCTTCAGATAGATAACCATTTTAGAATCCTTTTTGGAACAAATCATGTATTATTTTTCACATACAAACAAGCATGCACGGAATGGATATATTTCACAAATAGCTTTTTGAAAAAAATGCTTATGAAATTGTTATAAATAAGACTTTCAGTCTAGTAAGGCAGTGTAGTTATAATTATTATTTAATCATATTTATATGGCTGGCCATCTCACAAAAACATGGCTCTGGATGGAGTACAACCATGAATTAAAAGGAAAAATAAATAAATATATAAAATAGTCATAATTGAAAACAATAAAAAACTATTAAAAAGCACACAAGCAGAGAAGATGATGTTCGCTGCAGTTAAGGGAACTACTGCAAGATCTCCTCAGTCCCCGTATTTATTCTACCTTGCCTCCCAAGAAACCCACTACAGTTCTGTAGGCATACGGTGGTTCTTTGGGTGCACTGTATTCTCACAGCAATTCTGTAAATTAAATTAAGGTAGAATGATTTCAATTTTGACTGGTCCATATCTGTCCATGAGTTTTGTAGCCAGAAACATTTAAGGAAGGTGAGACTTTTAATCAAGTGCATGGGTAACTCCAGAAGAAAGTAAATTTAAAATGAAAATGGCTGCATCTGAAAGTAGTTCTCATCCACTGACAGAACCTAGCTCAATCTGACCTTCAACTCTAAAGGAAATAAAAAATGCAGCTTTTAACTGAAATCTTACAAACATACAGTAAGAAAATGCTTATTAAGCAGTAGCTATATAAATGTTTCTCTTTCTCTCTCTTTTTTATGATTACATTACATTCTCCATTCAATTGTTTTAATATATCGTAGGGAGCTAAAGGTACCCTTGGCCCAAAAGGATTTAATGGGGAACGAGGAATTAAAGGTCCCCAGGTGAGTTTTGCAGCTCATGTTCAAAGGTAGGAAAATGACATTGGGGGGACATTTGGTGGAGTGGGAAGAGAGGTTGCAGCAAAAATAACAACTAACTCAATAATAGTTTATTGATTAAATTACTAGTTTATTGCTACCAGTTTAATTGCAAAAAATTTTTATAGATTACGGCTGATTATATTAAAGCCATCAGGTGTTATCTTGAGTTATAAAACAATATAATATCGAGTTCCCCAAACCCCCCGGTGAGGCACAACCTTGCTGTGGTTGGGGGGCTTGTGTGCTCCAAAGAAGATGAGAAGTACCTAAGAAGAAGTGAACTACAAAAGGAGATTATAGATAATATTGTATAGCAATTTCTATAGGTCTTTATATAAATAAAATGAAATAGAATAGAATTAATCTCCAAGGTAAAAAGAGAGAAGTTCAGTACTGTATAGTCAGAAACCAGGAATCCGAAAGACCATGAAATACAACTCCTCAGATACATCCAGGAGATTAACAGCCATTCTCAACAACAACAATTGTTGGATTTTTCTGTTTGTGTGCATATATGTATAACTGCCATCTGAAGTTGTTATGAATTACTGTCTTGCACAGAATCTAGATTCATAGAATTGGAAGGTACAGTAGAGGTCATATAGTCCAACCCTCTGCTCAGTGCATTTCATAATTCTAAAGGATGTTAAGAATGCAATACAATTGTTAAACTATATGTGAAGCACTGTAAACATAATGGGTGTATCTTTTATAGCACTGCATGTTCCCATAGCCTCACACCTGGCTGATGTACAAGCTAAATGAAGGTGTAGAGTATTACATTATGTTACCTTCTATTGTGATGCAATTATCTGAGTTTTTTTTTAATAGAGGGAAGGACTAATTCATTAGTGTCCATTCAGAGTAATTCATAATACTGTGGCCTTAGGAGCTGATTCCACATTTTAGTTAATAATAAACTTATATTTCAAGAATGTAGTTACTAAAACTTTTCTCCCACAACTATTTGTTTTCGCTTATTTGTACAGGGACCTCCTGGCACAACTGGAATTCCTGGTCTTCAAGGAGAACCTGGCCTCCCTGGCCAAAGGGTAAAATTAGGTTTTTCTATCTTCAAGGATGTTCTTAAAGAGTAATTATGAACACTCTTAGATGGGGAAAACTCATGATTCTTTGTTCCTAATTATCGTCAGAAGTATGATTTAAGAACAGTCTCACATTAGACAGCTATGGGACTGGGAGTAGAAGAGCATTTTATTATGGATCCCATTGAGAATCAATTTCTTTTCATCCTGGCAGGAAAGAAGTCCAGATATCATTTCTCTTTATTCCCATTAACAAAATCTGTAGAGTCATATAATAATTCCAGTAGGCACTTGGAAGCACAACAAAAAGCAGTTTCTGCAAAGGCCTTTTTGGCTATGTGGTTGTTGGGCATCTTTCCTGGTAAAACAGAAAATAAGTCAACAGCCCTGGTCATCAAAATTGCATAAAACGTTAGGTCAGCCCCAAATGGCACAACAGTTTTTCCTTTGGGATTTTTATGAAGAATCTGTAGAAGAAACTGCCTGACTGAGAATTTGCCCTACAGGTGGGCAATATCAAGGACTGAATTTAAGCCATAATCTGAGGTTGATAATATTCACACAAATCTGTTACACTGTGATGATTTGAATGCAGTTAAATGCCCACATGTTCATGCAAACATGCTAATTTTTAAAGAGAATTTTGAACTGACCCTTGATATCCAAACGGTTTTACTAGATTAAGCCAAGCCACATTTTAATCCAGCATTTTGTTTCCCACAATAGCCAAGCAAAGGCTTCAGGGATACCCACAAGCAGGGGATGGAGAATTAGCCCTCTTTCACTACTGGTCTCCTGAACTGGCATTTGGAGGCCTGTTCTCTCCATGCCAGAAGTAACAAATTTTTATCAATCCTCTTTTAAAGCCATCAACTTAATGGCCATTGCCATGCTTTTGGCAAGAATCTATGTCCTGGGTGATGAACTACTTCATTTTTGTGAAATAACAAATTAAGTCCCTGTTGTAAAACTTTGTCCAGATTTCAGAGAAGTCCTTGACCTCATGTTTGGTGAGTAGGAGAAGACTTTCTCCTGCTCTACTTTCATCATACTGCATGAGATTTTATAGACTTTATTATGTTTTATCACAACTCACCTTTTTCCTTAGCCAAGGAATTGCAAATTTTCTTGCCCTGTTTGGCATCCTAAGTCAGTATCATTATAAAGAGGTGAAAAAGCATGGGGCCAAACACAGATCCTTGAAGGATTTGACCTTTTGTATTGAAAAAAGGCCTGTTCATTCCTACATTTTACTTGTTATTTTTAATCATTCAACAATACATAAAAGGACAAGTGGTTTTATTCCATGAAAACAAAGTTTACTGAAGAGTCTTTGATAATCAACGTTGTCAAAGGCTTTTTGAAAATCTATATAATAGCCACAGGTTTGCTTTCATTCACAGGCCTATTGGGAATCTCAGAAAATTTTGGAAAGCTGATGAGGCAAGATTTATCTTTGCAGAATCCACACTAATTTCTTATAGCAAGACTTGTTCCTCTATATGCTTCGGGTTTTTTCTTCTTTAATTATAGCTTCTATCAACTTTTCTGGAACAGTTACTAATCTGCCAATCCTATAATTTCTTGTTTCTATAGGGTGATGGAGGTCTAGTTGGAGCTGCTGGGGAGCGTGGTAGGCCTGGTCCTTTTGGTAAAAAGGTCAATAATTACTATTAAAATGACAGTGAGATGGTGGAGCTGAAATGAACCTTGTTTTCACTATTCCCTATGTATCATTTCTGACCTGATGCCCTAATGACTACATCAAATTGGCTCTCAACACATGTATATAGAGGCTAAGAATATTGCTAAACTCTTTAAATACTTGGTTTGACTTTCCTTCTGGAGTTTTACAAACCCTATTATATCTTGTTTAATTGAAAAATAGGTGAAAACATAAGCAATCAACTAGCATGAAACCATTTTACTTCAGGAGAGAGAAGAATATTTTAAAAACACTTGCAAATGGTATCCCTCTTTTCCCAATAAAGCACATGAGGAAATGCAAGTGAAATGGTTGTGACATGGTTGACACTTATCCTGAAAACACTGGATTCTTTGCTGAGTTTTGTGAACTCATAGCTTCTGCTTGATTGGCATATGGAGGCCATGCTGGAGGAGCCAGCTTCAGCTGGGGCCTCTCTGGATGGGAGGCTGTGGTGACAATGACTCTTTGAGGCTGGATTACTGCAGTATGCTCTATTTGGGCTGCTTTGGAAGACTACCAGAAACTACAGTGGTGCAAAATATGGCAGCTTGCTTGCTGGCAGGTGAAATCTACTTTAGCAGGATGACACCTTTGCTGTAGCTGCTACATCGGCTCTCATAAGTTTTGATTGCAATGCCTTTAAAGCTTTGAATGATTTGAGGCCGTGCTACCTGCAGGATCCTCTTCTCTGGACAGAACCCACCCATCCTTTCCATTTAATCCAAGAAGGGTTCCTTTGGATTCCTCCCTATGGGGTGTCAGGAGAGTGGATGTCCAGAGGCAGGCTTTCTTAGGGGCTCCCCGCTCCTATGGAATAGCTTTCTTCCTGAGATCCTACAGTACTGATTTTGAGGGAGCCACAAATAATGGTTCCTTATTGCTATTCCTTTAGATGTCTAATAATGCTTCTTCCCTAGGCTACTGTTACTTTATACTTGGTTAAGGTATTTAATATTACTTTAATGTTTATTTTCATGGATATTGTTTTATTACTGAATTTTAATGGATTGTTTAATGGATTGTTGCATTACATTCTAACCATTTTAATATATAAACAAGCAACAAACCTATGAGGTAGATTAGACTGAGAGTTTGATTGGCCCAAAGTTAGTCAGTAATATGGTTGTCAGATCTAGGCTTTAACAATTCCCAAATCTCCTAAATGGCAGCAATGGGAGCTTATATCTTGGTTGCCATCTAGTGGTCATTTGGATTGTTGCAGACCAGATCCACTAACTCTGCTGTGAGCTCTGTGGTTGAGGGGAGATTTGAGTCTGGGTTTTCCAGTTCAAGTCCAATGTCTTAACCATTACTATAAAATAATCATTTAAAGATTGATTGTATTATCCTCAGCTGTTATGAATATTGTTGTTATGTTTTGATAAACATATCAAAAATGTTTGGCAATGGATGCTGCTTACCTTTGTGTTCACAGTTTCTAATTTATTATACCATGTTATTATTATATTATACTATTTATACAGTTATTATACCATGACAAAGACACCTCTGTTGAGTTATAGGTGTTAATATGAGAACAGTAACTTGAGGTTTCTTTAAAATAGGAAAAATATTGTGTCTATTGATTAGAAACATTTAAAATGTGTAGATAGAAAGAAAAAAGAAAGCTTGCCCATTAATAATAATCATAGTTAGCACTGATAAAGCACTTACACATGATGTAGGGTAAATTAGACTAACTATCTCCATATTTCAGATGAATTACTGAAGCAGAGAAGATGGATTTTTTAAAACTGTTATGTGGGTTTTTGGGGAATAGAAGATTTAACCCATGATTTCCTAATTCTTAATTTATTCTCTAAGTGCTGTCTATATATCTCATACAATATATTCAAATAACTGTTTCTAATTCAGGGTGAAGCTGGTGAGCCTGGTCCGAAGGGGCCTGTTGGTCCTCCTGGGCCCAGAGGAGAAACGGTGAGTGTTCGTAGAAGCCAGTTTTACTCCTTGCTCAAATAGTAAGCACTAACGGATGCCAGGGCTAATCAGCATTTTCATGTCAAAGCATCGAGAACACTTTTTACATGTTTCTAGATTGAAAATCTTGATTGTTCCCTGAAGGGTTATAACATTTCACAAGGTTTTCATCCTCTTCTTTAGCTGAAAGAATAGAATATCCTTAAGAATAATCATCTTAGACTTACAATAGATATTATGATAAAGCTAAATTGCAAAGAGATTTTTCAAGATCCCAGTGTCTGTTGCTTTTTTTGATTTGTGCCTTTGCATCTTTTAGGGAGATGATGGACTAGACGGAGCTGGCAAGGAAGGAGCTAAAGGCAGAACGGTATGTGTAGGATCAAGTGTTTGCCCTTGCAAATGTATCTGAAAGTTTCTTAATCCCTATAGCAGAGTCTATTGCTGACTCGAGCAACAGCAGAATTTGCAGCAAAGAAGCAAAGGTTTCTTGCCCTCTAACAGGAGACTGCCAGCTTTCTCTTGTTCCTCCTTGGCAATAATTGCCCTTCATTGCCCTCAATTTTAACTCTATCTTTGATTTTCTTCCAAGCTATGGGAAAAATAAATGATATATAAAATCTGTAGTCTGCAGCTGCTCTTCTGTTTTTGTTCTCCATAAGCAAGATAATGATAATAATTTCTTCTCCACAGAGACTTTTCTTCTGAACAATTCATTTCTATGGAAAAAAAAATATTGGTGGCAATGGAGGTAGTTTTTTAACACACCCATATTTTAAATATTTTAAACAATGAGTTTGGGGAAAAGGCTTAAATTTCATTGTAATTATGCAGTGTGGATTAGAATCATCCTTAGTTTATTATGGAGTCATCCTAAGTTTATTATGGTGTCCTTGTGTCAAAGTATTTATTGATTATGCAAAAGCCTTTGATTGTGTGGATCACAACAAACTGTGGCAAATTCTTAAAGAGATGGAAGTGCCAGACCACCTTACCTGTCTCCTGAAAAACCTGTATGCAGATCCAGAAGCAACAGTTAGAACCAGATATGGAGCAATGGATTGGTTCAAAACTGGAAAGGAGTATCTCAAGGCTGTATATTGTCACCCTGCTTATTTAACTTATATGCAGAGTACATCATGCAAAATGCTGAGCTGGATGAATCACAAGTCAGAATTAAGATTTCTGGGAGAAATATCTACAGCCTCAGATATGCAGACAACGCTATTCTAATGGCAGAAAGTAAAGAGGAACTAAAGAGCCTCTTGACGAGGGTGAAAAAGGAGAGTGCAAAAGCTGGGTTGAAACTCAACATTAAAAAAACTAAGATAATGGTATCTGGTCCTATCACTTCCTGGCAAATAGAAGAGGAAGAAATGGAAGCAGTGGAAGATTTTACCTTTTTGGGCTCCAAAGTTAGGGAAAAGATGGTGACTGCAGCCATGAAATGAAAAGACGCTTGCTCCTTGGGAGGAAAGCTTTGGCAAACCTAGACAGCGTATTAAAAAGCAGGGACATCACCTTGCTGACAAAAGTCCATATAGTCAAACTATAGTTTTCTCTGTAGTAATGTATGGCTGTGGGAGGTGGACATAAGGAAGGCTGAGTGCTGAAGAAGCGATGCTTTCGAACTGTGATTCTGGAGAAGACTCTTGAGAGTCCCTTGGAAGGCAAGGGGATAAAATGAGTCACTCCTAAAGGAAATCATTGGAAGGACAGATACTGAAGCTGAAGCTCAAATACTTTGGCTACCTAACGCGAAGAGAGGACTCATTGGCAAAGATCATGATGCTGGGGAATACTGAAGGCAAAAGGAGAAGGGGGTGCAGAGGATGAGATAGTTAGATAGCATTTTAGATGTGATGGCAGTGAGTTTGGACTGACTCCAGGAGTCAGTGCAGGACAGGAAGGTCTCGCATGCTGTGTTTCATGGGGTCAGAAGAGTCAAACATGACTGAGCGACTGAACAAAAACAACATGTTTGCGGTTTGTGACTCCCCTTTTGAAGCTCCCTGAATTTAACTGCACAGAATCCACATGCAGGGCTTACTATTATGTTCAATGAGTCTTCCAAATTGTTATATTGATCAGTTGGGTTTATAGTATAACAAACTCTTCAACATGCCTCTGTTGATATCTATAATCACTAGAAAGGATAAGGAGGGGTGAGAGGAAGGCAACTCTTGTGATTCTAATGCTTCAATCTTTTTTTCCCACAGGGACAACCTGGTTTCCCAGGATACCCAGGAGCACGGGTACTTTAAACACTTTTTAGTTTTTGTAGAGCTCATTAGCTCCAGTATTATCTTAAATGGAGAATAAATGTTCTCTTTCTCATTTTGGAATAGGGTGTACCTGGAGACCATGGTGATGATGGTAAACTTGGCCCCAAAGGAAGTGCCGGTCATCCGGTAATGCCATTTTCTTTTCTGACTCTCATAGAGGAATAAGACTCCCTTCCTCTATCTCTTTTCCCAATTATTTCCTTTGCTCTAAATGTAATTCTTTTACAATGACTGGCACAGATGTAGTGTATTTAATTGGAAGGAAGATAACCACATGAAAAGTGTACCACCATGGCTTTGTAATAGGAGATGGGTTATTCTTATATTTTGTAATAGTACTAATTAAAATATAGTTGCTAGGTTGGTATTGGCACTTTACTATAAATATTAGAGACATCCTCTGCCTGCAGAGCTAGAATGCATTGGTTTTATTCCCTCGTAATTGGCTGAAGATGCTTTACACTAATGCTTTTATTCACACATACTATGATGTGTGTTACATTGAAGTCCTATCTTTTCACTAGGCCCTGATAGTGTATATGCCCTTTCGGCATTATTGCTGCTATAATTTTAATGTACACAAAATTAATAACGATGCATTCATTTTACTGCAACTTAATTCATTTGTATTTTAACACTGGAATTCTAAGGAAGGAGTATGGTGTGGCTTACTTTTCATTAAGCCAGCTCCCATCATGATAATTAGACAAAACAATCTTCATTATTTATAGTATGCTTTTGACTAGAATGACCCTCAAGAATTATATAAAATAGTATAATAATATATAACCCAAATCCTTTTCACTACAGCTAGACCAAATCACAACAAATAAAAGAGACATGAAGAATACATGATTGCCAATTTAAACAAATGCTCTAGATTAAAATAATAGTGACAAATGTTGGGTATGTTAAATGAGGGTGGGAAATCCATCTTTATATAGTAGACTCAATGGAGAATACAGCAGTGGAATCATGCACTGGGAATAGATTCAGAAACTTGAACAAATGATGACATACCTAATTAACTTGAAGAGAATAACATGAATATGATAGATAATCATGATCTGAATCAAATGTGTAGATTTCCTTTTCAGGGAGATTTAGGACCACCTGGCCCAAGAGGTCAGAAAGGAGAGAATGGATATTCAGGACCAACTGTAAGTTTTTGCTATACTGGGTACTGCCTTAGTAAATAAACTTTACTAGTATATTTTGCCCTTTCTTTTTATACAATTTGCAAACAAGTCAAATTATGTGGAAATCCTGCCATGTCTGTTCAGAATACCAATCCACCGCCTGCATCTTTCTCAACAACACTTATCAAAGCTAAACATCAATATTTTACTGAATTATAATAACTCAGCTATTCAAATTCAAAAATTATAAAGTCCTAGCCTTTAGTTTCAAAACTTCCTACTTTGGATTTTGAGACAAAACATATATTTCAGGTTTTGCATTACACCTCCCTCATTTTGTTAAGGATGATACTTTCTGTGAATTGTTCATGAGCTTCTACAATGCAGAAACATAGATGCAAAAATCTAATGTAATGTAAATTAATGCATTAATGTAATGTACATTAGATGTAGAAATCTGATATAATAAACTAGGATTTTGTCTTCTTCTGAGCTGGGATACATCCTGATCAGCAGCATGAATTCATTCTATTAACCAGGCATGACAAGGTATCTCAGTCCTAAAATGAGAGAGGAGGCACCCTTTAAGAAAAATAAATAACATTCAGAAAAGCCCTTAAATTTGTGATGCTCAATTTCCACCAAGGAGACAAGACAGTGAAACTGGCTGTAACTGGATACACACTATTATTTTGAAAGAAAGCTCTACTTCCTTCTGGGTCAGCCTGCACACAATCACCTAGAAGACTATGTCACATTCCTGGCTCTCTTTTTGTGCTCTTGGCAACTCACTGACAAGACTTTCTTCCCCTGCCCCTTGCCGTGTTCTCTCATATGATTAATTGTCTGAACTTGTCAAGTCAATTTTAAACAATCACAGTTAAATTTATGCAAAGTAAATTACATCTCCATTTTTAAAATCCTCTCTTTCAGGGACTTAAGGGTAATAAAGGAGAGTCGAGAGATGTAAGTCAGCCATTGGTTTATGCTATCAGACCTTTTTCATTTCCTCATGTTGGAAACTTTTTTTTTATTGTCTCTCTCTCTCTTTTACTTTAAAGCACTGCACACTTGTACGTAACATCAAAGATAAATGCCGTAAGTCCATTACTTTTGCCCCTGCTCTTGATGTAATTGGCTTTTGGTATCGATTATAAGGTAATTTCTTTCTTTCTATATTATTGTTTTTCACAGCTTGCTGTTACGGTAAGTTCCATTACTCAGTATCTCAGTATACGCCTGCAGTCAGATGAAGAACCAACATACAGTACTTCTTCAAAAGATGAGCATGGAATTAATTGTTGGTAAACTCTGCCCCTTGCTATTTTTGAGGACTACAGAAATAATACCTTTTTTCTCACCATACTTGTTTCTTAATGTTCCCGGTTCCTGCAGGTCCGAAAGAATGCCCTGTTTACCCAACCGAATTGGCCTTTGCTCTTGATACTGCCGCTGGTGGAAATGCAGACACTTTCAATAGAATGAAGGACACAGTTGTATCAATTGTTAACAACATCACAATTGCAGAGAGCAATTGCCCTAGAGGTGCCCGAGTAGCACTGGTTACCTACAACAGTGAAGTCACCACCGAGATACGTTTTTCTGACTTGCGAAAGAAGAAAGATTTGGTGAAACAAATTGAGGACCTCCAGTTTGTTCAGACAACCAAACAGCGTAGCTTAGAAACAGCTATGGGATTTGTGGCCAGGAATACTTTCAAGCGTGCCCGTAGCGGCTTTCTTATGAGGAAAGTGGCTGTGTTCATCACCAATGGTCCAACAAAGGCATCACCACAGCTGAATGAAGCAGTGCTAAAACTCTATGATGCTGGAGTCGTGCCTGTGTTCCTTACAAACCGAGAGGACAGGGCCCTTATCAATGCATTACAGGTCTGCTTCCTTTCATTTTTCTTCCCCTTCTGCAATTTATCTAGGATCCAATCAATCAAATATAGTTGTAGGGTTCCGTCACTTCTACCTTTCAGGAGAAATCAGCAAAATGGCTTAATTTTATTATTTTTTTCATATAGACCACTGCCCCTGGACTATTGAACACACAGTGTTTTGTATTTGAAAAGAAAAGGGTGCTTCAGACATTTGTGGTCATGTACAGAGTACTTGCTGGCAACTCCCTAAACCAAATTCATCTTTTCTCAAAATTGTGCAACAGCTATGAGGAACAACCATTGAACCTGGGAAAAGATGTTGCTGCATGGGGAGGAGATCATATGTGAACGAATCCAACTTGTACTTGTCAGCCTGACAATTTTGTGATTTATCAGCAGTAGGCAGGCAGAATCTTCAAATCAATAGACAATGTGGATGCTTTTGCATACAGTTGTTTTCTCCCAAAATTCCTACAAATCTTCCCTCAGAGGGGTCTGCAAGGTATGGTAAAACAAAATCAAGATGGCAGCCACAGCAGTGTAAATGAAGCTCTGAGCTGTTGTGGTCATCATCTTGGTTTTTTAATGATCTTTTGGACACTTGCACTTTCCCTTAAGTCTAGGTACAACAGGAGATGTACTATCTTCAGGAAGGAGTGGTGACCTTGCCAGTTACTGTGGCAGTTTTCTAGGTTTGCTTGCTTGTTTGCTTCCCAAGTTCCAAATAATGATTTGATTCCAGAAATCCATGCTTGATGCTCTATGCATTTGGTGGAGCTTACATTTTCATCCTGTATCTGTTTGTAATTAAAAACCATTTCTAAAGATTAAGAAAAAGCATTGTGTCAGGTGGTGGTGAGGACTACCCTGAGAACAGGGACGTTGGCAGAAATGACTCCCTTCCCAAGCAGGAGCCATCTTCAGCTCTCAGCCATAAAGTCCATTAATAGTGTACGGCTGCTTCTTTACCAGCTAGAGCTGTCAAATCAGTACACACCATGGATGAAAGGAGAGACTGAGGCGATGGCGACCATTATCTCATTGTTTTGAAAAAAGATGATCTGGCATTCAGATCAGCTAACCATAGGAAAACCTCCTTTGTTGGAACGCTCTGCATGTGGCTGCTTTATTTTTGAAGCTATCCTTAGAAGGATTGGAAGGAAAATTCTCAGACAATGAGAGCAAACCTGCGAAGGATAATGATCTGAATAGCATCACCATTTCCCAGAGACTCATGGTATCTCACTTAAAATTGTTCCTACACAAGGTGCTGTTTTGATAGTGCAGTTACAATATCTGGATTTCAGAATGTGTGCATGATCCAATTTCTGGGCATTGCTGGCATTTATTTATTTATTTATTTACTACATTCTCTCCTACCTTTTCTACCAGAGCTCAAGATAACAACCATAATCCCTTTTTCATTTTATCATCACAGTAATTTTAGGAAGTAGTTGGGATTGTGAAGTAGTCCCTAATCCCAAACTGCTCCATGAGTTTTGTGGCAAAGTACTGTATGTGTTGTTACTTTTTCACGTCACATTCTTGTGAATAAGATGATATGGGTGGTGGAATATGCCAAGGAGCTGCGGTTGAGATTTCATTTCTCTAGTACAGGCCCAACCTTCAGATGTTCTGGAGGCATAGTAGGAAATAAATAATGGACAAACTATTTGTTGCATGAATTGGATTCTACAGCCAACTATACATACATATTGAATCCAATGATGCAGAAAGAGTAGACTTTGAATGTAAAAAAATAATTTACAAAACCATTTACAAGAGTATTGAGATCTGTGTATATATTTATATGGATGTAAGAAAAGCTAACCCCTTTCCTTACATATTTTAAAAATTCTGGACAGTTGAGCAGTTTGGTCATCTTGCCAGCAAGTCCAAAAAGCATAAGCACAACAATGTTTTCACAATTCCATTGACTGCATGTTTCTGTTCTTCTTTTACCCTAGATAAACAACACGGTGGGTGGACAGGCTTTCACATTTACTGGTGGTGCAAATCAGCTGGCTGCAACAATTAGGAAAGTGTTCACATGCCATATTTGTCTAGGTAAAATATGTGACATATTTTTTACTTAAGGTATTTCTTTACCATGACAAAACCAATTTGTAACTAGTTTCTTTCAAGTTTTTTTGGCAAGTGAGAGAAAACCAAGAAAATTTGAGAGAATTTTTTGTTTAAGTTCTGCCACTTAAGGATCACATTGCAGGACCATAGATGCCTTCCTTTTAGCTTGGCATTAGTTCACAATGTCTTGTGAAGTTATGGTCAGATACCATTCTGAAACCAGTGGTTTCCAGAATCTTGGGAACAGCTATATTTGTTTTTTTGATTGTAACTAATGTTTCTTCTGTTTCTAATAGTGCTGTTCAAGGGACGTTTTCTTTTTAGATTTCTGCCCTCATGATCATTCACTACAGAGATTGCTTTAGTAGTGATAAACCCCAGATGAAATTTACATCTACAATTAGCTTCACAAAAATAAGACTACAATCTACTCAGAATACAGTCATCCAGTTGCCCAGTGCAATGGCCCCTATTGTAATGGAAAATGTTATGGGACAGTCAAGGATTTTAGACTCAACTCTAAAACAAATCTCTAAACATTTGAGTGGTTTTTAATACCTAATTGGAAGCTACTAGATGCTTTGATTCTTAGTGCAACTGTAGATCTGAATATCTTGCTGTTTTTGTTAGCTGCAAATATTAATTATGTATGTATATATATATATTTATTTGTCTAGATGTATGTGATCCTGATCCCAGCTGTGGCATCCAGAGGGGTAGCTTTGGCAGAGACAGACGGGCAGCTCCTACAGATATTGACATTGATATAGCATTCATCCTGGATAGTTCTGAGAGTACTACTCAAATGCAATTCAAAGAAATTAAGAGCTACATTTCACATATCATAAGCCAACTGGAAACTAGTTCTGATCCAAAGGTATCTCAGCATCATGCTAGGGTTGCTTTTGTGCAGCATGCTCCCTATGAGTATCAGTCAAATTCAAGCACATCTCCTGTCAAAGTTGACTTGTCACTGACAGATTACGGACTTAAGGACAAGCTAACAGACTTCATTCAGAACCAAATATCACAGTTGTATGGAACACGGGCTGTGGCAACTGCAGTAGACTATACAATAAGACATATTTTTGAAAATGCACCAAATCCCAGAGATCTCAAAGTCATTGTTTTGATGATGACAGGAAACATTGAAAAAGAAGAACTTGAACAACTTCAGAAAGTTGTTGTGGAAGCTAAATGTAAAGGATATTTTTTTGTCATTTTGGGCATTGGTAGGAATATTAACATTCCAAGTATCTACAGTTTGGCAAGTGAGCCTTATGATGTCTTCTTCAAATATGCTGATAAGCCATCAGAACTTCATGAAGAACCATTGCTACGCTTTGGAAGCCTCTTGCCATCCTTCATCAACAGTAAGTAGATGCTTGGCCTTATCAGTGAAAAATAGGGAGTGTGGAAGGGCCAGAACATGTTGGGCCAAGAAGCTATGATGGAAGCAGGGTTAGACGGAAGAGAACCTGAACCTGGGTGGGAACTGCCTTTTATAGTTTAGGGTGTAAGACTCTACAGTCAAAGAATAATGTTGCCAAATAAATCTAAAACTTGACTGAGGACATCATAAGGAGCTCTCAGTGAGTCATAAATTCCTTAAACATTACTTTTCATAAGACATAGTATAGTCTTCCCCAGAATCAGAGTAATCCTAAGTGCTGCTATTCACTTTTAACTCACTCCTGTATAATGCCCACCCACCCACATCATTTAGATTAGGTTGAAAATATTACGTAGATGTAATAAATCATATTTAAATCAAAGGTTTGCCAGCCAAAATGGATACTTTAATCCTAGAATTGAATGATCAGGTCAATTTCGCTTAAAGAATTCATGGATTTAATATTGACTAAAATAATTGTCAAATTTGGATGTTATTAATCCTTCTGAATAAATACAATTTGCATGCATCTTAGATGTCTATATTGTCAGTAACTCCTAGTACCTCTTTATAGTATAAATTAGAAAAATAATTATTTGTATCACTATATTTATATAAAGTTTCTTGTTCTGTATTTAAACAAATGGAAAGCCCTTAATTCTACTAAAGAAATGGCCTGTGCTTGCTCATTCTCTTTCTATTGTTTTTTTTTTAAAAAAAAAAGATTAAATAAAGTTTAAAAAATTGTATGAAAAGGCCCATGCAGTTCTCGATCCAGACATACTATGGTATAATTTTGAAACAACAGAATAAAAAGTTGCACTTTATTTCTTACAAGATTGATGCGGTTTTGTAAAAGAGAGTTCATGTAAGCTATTATTATATATCTCTATAGCAACAATAGAGAATATTGCTAAATCTAATACCAAATGAAATCTAAGTACATTTAAATAAAGACATGATTGATACTCCTGTAATATGTTTGGAAAATGAGAAAATGTTTATTCAAACTTTCTTTATTTTTTAGGCGAAAATGCCTTTTACTTGTCTCCAGATATTATGAAACAATGTGATTGGTTCCAGGGTGACCAGCCAGTCAAAAAATTTGGCCAAACACAACTGTAAGGCAAATAAATATTATTTGTAAAGAAATAATTTGTTGATCTTTATCTTCATTTTCACTGTCAGAAAATAATCTTTCCTCCAGATAACAAATTATATATGAGAGAGTAAGACCCCTCACTTTATCATGGTTGCCATCTTTTATTTCTATTGTGTAGGTTTTATTGATTTTATTGTAATTATTTTGTTTGATTGTTGTGAGCCACCCAGCCATTGTGAATTGGTGGCATACAAGTTTAGTAAATTATTATTATTGTTATGCCTGGAGATTAAAAGGACAATACATACGGATTTATTTAGAGCAGTACATTTCTGTTTATTGTACTTGTAGAAATGTATCCCTACTTGGCCCTGTCCTCGTCTCATCCCCAACCATTAAGTTGTCTTTAGTTGTCCTGGAGTTAAAGCAATGTTTTCTCTTTCAAGCCAACATTCAGTGATAGCTGTCAGTTGTATAAAAATTGCTATGTTCTGTAAGCACTGTGCCAGAGATTAAATCAGATGATTAGTAGGGATCAGAGAAGCAGTTATTCTTCCTTTTGGGCTGACGTAGGCCTGCCTCTCTTCCCTGTCCCTTGCCTATATAAAGCAGAAAAAAAGAAGGGTGATAAATTCTTAAATATAATCTATGCTTGTGAATTTGGCAATATTTGTGATGCTGATTTTTTCCCCTAAAATAGTATTCAATTTGAATATGGCAGAATGAGTTTTAGGAGGGAGGGAAAGGAGTGGTTGGAAAGAGTTTTGGAGTTGGCTTGCCCCGTTTCTGCTGCTGTGCTGGATTCATGGATATTTACCTGGTAGCTGACGACTTGCTGAAAAGGGGGGCAGCACATCCAGAAGAAACATGCAACTGTTGTTTTTTCTCACACACACTGCATGGAAGTGATGACAGCCTCCTTTGACAGTGGGTCCAAACTGACCCTAAGAAACAGAAGAGAGCAGCAGATTTCATGCCAGTACAGTTTTCTGCTGATTAAAGGATGACTGGAGAGCCCTATAACTTATTAACAAGAAAAAGCTTCCTCTTTGCCAGTCATGATCACTTCAGCTTTAGAATTTCTAGTCTGGAGATCAACTGGTCAGCTGAAAACCCCTCCAACATTTGGGAAGTGATCACATGTCGCATTTAATTAGAACAAGCACTTCATTGACAGTTGGAAACATCTTGAAGTTGATCGCTTGTTTTTTCAGACCTGAAGATGCATTCATAAACCAGGAAACTTCCTAGAAAGTATTCATATGCACATGTATATCTCAGTTTGGAAAAGCTCATATACTTTACTGACCAAATTTACTTTTGAGGGACACATATTAAAAAAGGGCATCTTAGTAACATTACTTTCAGAAAAAATTGGAGCAATAAATCTGCTAACCACTGTAAAACATTTTTGTTCAGAGAGTCTTTTGATAATCTACATATGCATAACTATTTTTGTTTCTTCAATCAGAAATATTCCAAACAATGTTACTGTCACACCTGCTGTAAAAGAAAAACCTGAAGGTAGGTACATTTTCCTGCTATTATCAAGCAGATCCAAATCTCTGATTTTACAATAATTTGATATTATTGTTTTGTTTACAAAAGATTACTATGCTTAACTTCAAACACCATATCTTTCCTTGAGTAAAAGAGAAGTGTATGAAAAGAAGCCCTGCAGAATACGTTTAAAAATAATAACTGAAAAGCCTCAAGGAGCAGGAATGGATAATATTTTTTTACAAAGGAAAACAACTGGAAGTAGAAAAAGTTGAGGTTTTCTCAGTCGCTCCTTTCAGTGGTTGCAGCTTCAGAAGGTTTTTTTTTCATTAAAACAAAAAGATATCGTGGGTTTCTTCTGCATTATGTTTTTAAACATAGTTTGCACTTAATGCATTTAATTAGTCCCAGTTTGTGTATTCCAACCCAAAATGTGATCTTCTGTTCATTTTCTATGCCTGTAAGAAGGCTGGTCTTAAGTAAAACATTTTAGAAAATAAGAATATGTTAGACTGCCTGTCAACTGGGCCCTGAAAATGTTAGAAGTGCAATGAAAGATTCTCGCATATTGGAAGTTCTTAGCTCATTACAGAGATTTCTTCCATCTTCCGGACTGAGGGATTCTTGTGTTACTTACTCTAGAGTCATGTAAGTGTCATGTTTTTCATTGTATAAGTCAATTCCTGAAACTGCTTGAAACACTGGACCTCTTAATTTTCTTCTTTCCATTCTTTTACTATTTTTTCCTTTCTTTTCTTCAGCAGTGGTTAAACATAATGGAGAAGTCCAGATATCTAACATTACTGAAAACAGTGCTAAGCTGCACTGGACAATTCCTGAGCCTCAGAAAGTTTATGTCTATGACATCACAGTCACCTCAGCACATGACCATTCCTTAGTTGTGAAGCTTAATTTGACTAGCAATGAGCGAGTCATTGGGGGTCTTCAGAGCGGACAGAAGTATAATGTTGCTATTACTGGCTATCATAATGCTCAGGCCACAGCTACTTATAGGGGAGCATTTAATACAAGTAAGTTACCTTGGGTATTGGAATTAAATGCATTGTTTTTCTATCAATTTCAGAAATCAGACATGAAAAAGCAAATTAATAATGACTCATACTTAATGCAGTATATTTGGATCACAGGTTCTGAACACTATATTCTGTACATTCCTTTGATATTGGCAATAGATTTTTAACAGCTGAAAAAATGGATGGTATTGTAATTATTTGGTTATTATTGATCTGGGACTTCTAATGTCTATTCAGAAGGAATGATCTTCCCTTCTTGCATCTTTATAGTACTGAAGCAGAGTATCAAGTGAGAAATCCAGTTCTGAATGAGGAAGTTCTGATTTTAATATAACCTTTGTTAAGAACCATTCTAGACCTCAGGCAAGTTTTCTCAAAATGTCCTTAAACAGAGGTCTCATTAATACTGATCTAATTTACTGGATTAGTGACATAGTCAAGTGTTACTTAGTATTTAAAATATTTCATATTTAGTTTCCTAGGCCCTGTGCTTGCTTAAAGCATAATAATAAAACAAAGCTTTTTTGTTCTTTATGCATCATTACATATAAAGTTGAAGAAGTTTTGTGCACTATGTCTCATTATGACCTTCAGGCTGGATGTAGGTAAAACAGATTGCTGCTGTGGTTTGAATCCTCCTTAACCCATCCCCACAATTGCTTGGCTTTCTTCCTACAGAGAGCATGCCCATGGCCAAAGTGCCTGCAGCAGCAGCAGCAACAACCAACATAATGGTGAACACTGAACCTTTGGAAGTCCCTGAAAAAGGTGAGTCCAGGGCTGTGAAAATATCGAAGGTGTGCAAAGAAGTCATTTAGATGGATTAAGCTATGCTCCCAGGCAGAACATTTTAAAGTGGCACTAATATGATATGCTACCTAAAACAAAGGATTTTGGTAGAATGGCAGAATATGTAATTAAAGAATAAACATAATGTTCCAAGCAACTTTTATTCCAAAATAAGGGGCAAACAGATTCATGATCATGAACCCCAGATGCCCCATACTTTATGCTAGGTTTCCATTAACTAAAGCAAACTAGAGTAGTGCTATTATCGTTGATTCTCAGTGAAGCATGACAGGCCTATAGAGGTAAAAGCTAGATTCTAGTGTAGGATGATTTTGAAAATTCCAGAAAAGCTAAAAGGTACTCAAATGAAATGTAACATACTGTACAACTCTTCCATGGATGGATGGATGGATGGATGGATGGACGGACGGACGGATGGACGGACCACAGTTTTTCACATTGTATGAAAGCATGAGGAAAGGAAGGACTGAAGGGCAAATGTTGGCTCTTTAAGGATCATTCAGTCCTTGAGCAGGCAATGACAGCCTCACTTCATGCAGCTATGCAGTGCTTTGGATTTCATTCCAAAAAAGTGTGTCAGAGTGCAGATTGGGGCAAATACACCCCATCTGCAATTCTTTCAAAGTAGCCAAGTCTTATCTTATGTTACATCAATTGGCAGCTGCATAGGGTAACTGTGTGTCAGACAGCTGTTTTAAAGAGCGGCAGACAGGTCCTGTGTTCATGTTTCATTCTGAATTGCTTCCAAAGCCCTGCCAGCCCTAATATGTAAAGGCCAGCACTCATTCTACCATAAAACGTTTCTGGGGGTAGTGAAAAATAGATTTTCTTATGGCTCATTGGAAAATGCTGAGCTATATGAGGTTATGTCACTCTGTAGAGTCTTGTGCTCATTTGTTTGCCATGTGTCTTAGCTCAAAACATTGTTTATTTTTGCAACAAACCATTTAATGAGTCACTGTTTGTGCTGAATTCAGTTATTAACAATACGTAGATAATTCACATTTGTTCTGAACGTGCGAGTGTTGTTAATTAATTTCAATAATCTCTTTGTTATAACAATTTTTTTGTTTTCATAATGACAAGTGTATGAAATTGTCATATAATTTTAACAAAACATCTTTTAAATCAGTTTTTATATGGCTGCCACTATGATTTGCCTGCTCATAAGATTTTACTGAACTAAGGTAGATATACAATTTTACACAACTAAGATGAATATAATTGATAATGGATTTGATATTTTTCAAAATCTGATGTTAGAAGTAAAGATAACAGTATTTGAACTTCTTTGTGCATTATCCATTAATGGGAAAGATATGTGCCACATAATTCTTTCAAATTTCAAATTCAGATGTACATATTGGTTTGGTTCGGTTTGGTTTGGCTTCCCAGATTCTATTATTTTTGTTTTCTGTTGCATATTATGCAGTTCTGGCCTGAACTGACCTGCCAGACATTTCTAATAATGGTTTTGATCAAGGGTAGAACTCACAGTTTTTAAAGTCTGCAAACTGTTAAGACCATCTGAAAAAAAAGTCACTAGCATTCCTTTCATTTAAATTGATAACTGAAGGTTAGTGAAAGGTACCAGATATATATCTTTTTGAATATGCTGTACCTATTTATAGGGGCATGGTGTCCTAGTGGTTAAGATGCTGGGCTTGTCAGATGGAAGGTCAGCAGCCCAAGTTCAAGAGCCAGGCACCACATAATAGAGTGAGCTCCCATTCCTGCCCCAGCTCCTGCCAACCTAGCAGTTCGAAAGTATGCTAAATACAATTAGATAAATAGGTAGTGCCTAAATTGGTGGGAAGGTAATAGCAGTCTGTGCTCCTCAGTATAGTCATGCCGGCCACATGACCACGGAAGTATCTTTGGACAACACTGGTTCTTTGGCTATGAAGCAGAGATGAGCACCAGCCCCATACAGTCAGACACA